>OMLB01050770.1:0-10771 GCA_900302555.1 Myripristis jacobus
TTAATAAACGATGCAGAAAAATCAATAAATCAGCCAATTAACTGTGTCTGATTGTACAGAGTGCAGCGTCTCTGTTTTAGATGGGTCTGATGAGGTCAGGGCAGTAAAGACTCTTAACATGTGACTTTGTTTCCTGATTGTAGATGTCAGTTGGGTTTTTGTCTGTGCATGTATGTGTGGGGTTTTTTTTGTGTTTTGATTTGTTTTGGGGGTTTTTTAGACGGGGTAACCCTATTTTCATACATATATTTTAATAGATCATATCTCCGGTGCTTACTGGAGTGTTTGGAGTGGCACGGTGGCTCAGTGGTTAGCACAGTTACCTGACATTAAAAGGGTCTTGGATTTAAATCTCGCTGCTGTTGGCATTCGGTTCCTCCCACAGACTAAACACATGAAAGCCTTTGGATTTTCTTGGAGACCCTAGACTGCTTATACATATGAATGAGCATACACGACTGTGATTTGTGTTAGCCCAGTGACGAACTAGTAACCTGTCCGAGGTGTTTTCATGTTTTGTCCAGTGCATGCTGGGATAGCCCGCAGCCTGGTGACTGTTGTGCAGTGCCTGACCAATATATCATTCGGCCGGTATTGGTCAGTCACAGATACATAAGATAATATTGGTAGTGGCATATATGTTGACTGTTATGCACCAATGTGAAAACTTTTTTTTACAGAGCATAATGCAGAAAAATATGTCTTGTGTTATTTAGAAATTAATATTTGATCTTCTCTGATCTTAATTTATGTGTGTATGTGAGTGTGCTGTGTATGTAGTAGCTGTAACTTGAGAAATGCAAATTTTGACATACGTCTGACCATCTGTGCACCTGTAACCCAAAAAGGCAATATGGACAATTCCATTCTGAAGAGGTAATCGTTAGAAAGCCCTCTTCCTGTTTTGGTCAGGACTCCTCTCTGCCCCCGCAGGTGCCTGACGCCCACGGCACTCTGCTGACCGCTGACAATCAATTTCTCAAACTTTTTAGCTTTCATCAGCTTCACTGACTCTCGTGTGCAATAAAGTGCCAGATACGATCAGATGGAGATTTTTTTTTTCTTGCCCCAAGGGCCTTGCACAAATTCTAGTTCCCTGGCCTCCTCTGAAAACTCATCTCTGTAAAAGCCACTTCATCTCCTCCACACCCCCACCCCCACCACCACCCTCTACTATGTCTTCCTCCTCTGCCTGCTCACTCTGCTGACTTACTTTAAAAAGGAAATCATCCTCGCTTAACCATTTACCTGGCTCTTAACTCAGGGAGAAAGCTTGTCTGCGCTGTAAGTGGTTTGAAAATCTGTGGGCACTCAGTCCCTTTCCTGTCATCATTTGTGTGAATGACTGCTGTGATGCGGTAAGTTATGTGTGTTGTTACATCAGTTGCAATGCTTTAATGAGGTATTTCGCTGCAATTTAATTTTGTCATCAGTCAAGGTTTATTATATGCGCATAAATCCGGATTATGTTGCTAGAATGCCGTACGACATTTAATTGATTTGTGCTTTCTGCTGATTCTGGCAGACATTTCTGATGCACTGCTTCGTTACTGCTTGAGTGGAAATGGTATCAGTTGCTGGAAGCTCATATGAGGTTGGTAAGCCTTTACTCTTTGCCCTGCTCAAAATCTGATGTTTAAAGTTGGAACAGTCAACCATAAACAGCCAGCAAGCTGAACACTGATAGTATTGTTTAAGTCATGTAGTTCATGAGCTAAAGACGAATGGAACTATGTAACCTGTTAGTATGCAGAGCTGGTCACATTGATTGTTAATGGCAACACATTGTTCTGTCCCACAGGAGTTAAACTAACGTTCATACATTTGACACATCTGCTGCTCCTTCTCTTTTTTGCTATTGCAGACCACACACTCACATCCAGACAACCATCCAGACGTACACGTGTGTATGCCGTGACACTGGTTTCCTTTACTCACATGCTTCAGCATGAAGCCTCTCATCTATTGATCCTGAAGTTAAATTAAGTCCATATCTGTCTCAGTCAGCATTAATTCCCAAAGGCCCTACCTCTTTAATACACTTCAACACTATACGTTCTGAGAGTAGATAAATATCTTAAATCAGTCAGATCACAGTCGTTTTGTCACTTGCAGTTTTTACCACAGGCCACCTATATGCTAATGATCTCTGAATTACAGCTCATTCAGCTGTTGCATTCCTTCTAAATCAATATGGATTAGAATAATTTAAATAAAATGCAGCTACTTATTTCCCACTCTAATTCACCGTACATGAATGTTACACTAGTGATCCAGCAAACAAAGTTACACATGGCTGGTCAAATGAGAGGCTGCTTAAGGTCACTTAGCATCCAGCATGGTGTGTGTGTTCTTGTTGCTCAAGATGCTAAGAGGCATATAATGTGCATCAAACTCCAGAGATATGTTTGAATCCAGCTCGTGTTGCATGTCACTTCTTCTCGTTGCCCCATCTTGTCCAATTCTGCATGAAGTAAATGACGGAGGGAAGCAGAGATGATATTAAAAACATTAAGTTAAAAGAGAGTCAGTACCTGCTGGGACACTGCCGCCGCCAGGTTCCCACCAGCGCTGTCCCCAGACACAGCAATGCGTCCTGGATCCACGGAGTACTGAGCCAGCACCCCCCTCTGGAGGAAGTGTTTGACGACCCGGTACACGTCCTCATACGGGACAGGGAAGTGGTGTGCTGGGGCCAGGCGGTATCTGGCAAAAATGGGGGAGATCAGACAAAAGGCTGAGCATAAATAAGAATGAGACGTGAAGGTACACACGTAGACAGCATTGTGAACCAGGCGAAATGGGCAAGATGGCCTTCACAAGGGATGACGGATGGCAAATGGAACAAAATCAGCGTGGATAAAATGTAATGAAGATTTAGCCAAATTTCCCATGTGCATTCCTCCAAAACATTGTCCTTGTTACAGCCTGAAGGACAATTCTGTCACTAATTTATCACTGAAATTAGCTGCTTGACACAATTACAACGAGTAGTTGCAAAGATCAGGTTTGTGATTTCATTTGGTCGTGCTTGGGCTAGACTCCGAAATCTAATATAACTCCCGGATGGAAGACTGGTAAATTATATATAAAAGTAACGGGAAAGGGGAAAAAATAAATCACGCTGACAGAAAGCTTCTGACTAAGCCGGTGGAGTGTAAAATCAGTGGTTGTTATCCTTGTTCAGCTGAGTTTTATTTACAGAGCCCTGCACAGTAAAACACACATTGAAAACCCAATTTCAAATTGTCCAGAGAGATTCATATTCTAGTGAATGATAAATCAAATGAGCAGTAAAAACAAGCAAACATAAAACACCCGTTCTTTAAATCAACCCTTGTGGATGTAAACTCACACACACACGAGTGAACTATTATGCGTGTTCATTGTTAGAAATTAAATTTTCAGGGGATCTGAAGCATTCATTCAAATATCAGGCATATGATTCTTTGTCTGTCAAGTCATTCCAAAATTGATTACTCCCATCATACAGTCTTATAAAGTTGTTGACTACCAAGTTGTTGAAGCGCAATTTTTCAACTGTGTTGCAATATTTGCTGCTGAAATAAAGTCTTACATGTATCAAAACTTGAACACAGTGGTGTAAAAAGTATTTCACAATATGTTTTCCTTGTTTTGCAGAGGCCAATGACCTCCTGTTACAAGCTATGACCATAAAAGTCACAGTAAACTCGGCTGCAACGACTCAATCACATAACCATCAGCTAACTTGAAATACTGTGACTAGGTATTTCAATCAATATGCCAGATATTTATAGCAGAGTTATAACAGAGCAGTACCGCACTCCAAATTTATTGTTCACTTACTTCTACTTTTCACTGAAACTTGCAAAAAGGCATAAATAATCTTGCAAAGACATAAAGACATTGGCATAATCAATTAACTATTTTTAGATGCAGTCAGTAATCTAATATTTTTCGGAGCATGTGTGTATGTATAGGCAGGCCAGGAATGCATGGGACATTAATGACGCATTCCAACTTTAGCAGAGGCTAAGAAAGACAAGATGGGCGCTATTTGTAATCATCACCCAGAGTCACTTTGCCTTTTCTTTTCTTTCTTTTTTTTTTAATGAATGAAATGAATTTGTTCACAAACAAGAAGTAATAAATGGAAATGCATTTTTAAAAAAACTCCATGACTGAAAATGATTGAATGCATGGTGTTAGGGACCACTTGCAATACCTTCACGGACCACCAGGAGGCCGCAGAACACCGGTTGAAAACTCTTGGCATAAACCTCTGAAGCCTTGACAAACTGCCGGCAGGAATTTGACCGAGGCAGATATTGTAAGGCAATACACACAACCTCTCTGCTACATGGCCAACACATACTGACGTGGCAACTAGCACAGTCACTTCACACTGACAAAACAGACACTCTGACTTTGTAATTAACGGGATCCCACAAGTGTTGATTGTAAAGCTGAAACACTGTGACAAAATGAGTCAGAAGACAGAGAAAGATAATCAAGAGTTACAGGACATGAGGATCCCAGTTAAAGGTGGTCACAGCGAAGGACAACAGTGAGTGAGTGCTGCTGTAACAGCAAAGGCCCGGCGAGACCCTAATAAAAACCTGTCAGCTCCACTCTACTGTATCCTCACTTCCATCCGGCCTGTGAGTAATGGGGAAAGACAGGCACAAAGGAATATAACAATAGAACTCTGCTCTGTGTGTGTGTGTGTGTGTGTGAGTGTGTGAGTGTGCAGAGAGAGAGGGAGAGAGTAAGGGGGAGAGAAAGACAGAGAATATATCTTAACTCAAAACTCAGTGCTTAGAAACCAGAGAAAAGCTATCCTCTAATTAACCACCATGCATTAAAAGTACCACTTTTGCGCCCATCACTTTTCACCTTTCGTGCAAATGAAATAATGAACAATCATCATCCTTTTACCCAGAAAAGTCTTAGCATTTTGCACAGTATTTTCTCTGTAGGACTATGTAATGATTGCACAGTCTGAAATACTTACTCCACAGAAAGGACCACTGCATTCAGCTCAGTGACCATTTCTCGGGCCAGGAGATCATACGGACTCATCCCTGCATGGACAGGCAGCAGAAAAACATTTTTTTTTTTTTATACCAAATTTATACCTCCATTCATTCTAATTATGACATACTGTTTCACATGAAGACAAGGACCAACAGTGATACACGTGATTGTGCCAAGTTCTCCTTCCTGGCAGGGCTGAGACACAACCACTCTCGAGTTCTGTTGCTGTAATTATTATAGTTGTCCAACAGATTGCAAGGACAGCATGAGATGTGTCAAATCGCATGTCAAGTCTTTAGTCTTGGGTGTGCATAGGCAACCGCCCACTGAGGTCCCTACCGCTCCTGCAGACGGTGTGCTATTTTCTTAGGAAATTGCTGAAAGGATAGTTTGTCTTGGTCAAGACTTGGTCTGTTATTAATGGTACTGTCATGTTATCTCTTGTGGGGAGTCTAAGGAATGCTATAAAATCACTTGTCATGTCAAACAATTAACGCATTTTCACAGCAGTATTCTCAAGGTAACGGAGTGATTAATGCGCCGTGAACACAAAGAATCAAAAGGAAATGTACTGCCCATCTGTCGCATCATCCATCAAACTCTCCTCACAGCTATGTGATTTTCTGTGACTAAAATAAGGAGAGGTCAACACGTGAACCCACGGGAGCTGCCGAGACACCATCCTCCACCATGCAGGTAGATGACAGCTCTCCTGAGCTCAGAGTCACTGCCTAGCTGCTTGGGCTGGTACAGCACAACGTCCACGCCATCAAACGTCTCCTCCGTCACCTGGACACGCTCGTCAGATACAGGCACTACCCCCTCCACCAGAGTGATGAAGTACATCACCCCCATGTAGTCCTTCAGCCCCACCAATTCACTGAAGTCTGCCTGAAAATAGAGACAAAGGCAGATTGCACAATCCATCATTGTTCACACAGCACAACAAATGCCCACATTGCTTTTTGTGCATAATAAAGCTAACACATGAGTCATTTTCACCCTACTTGAATCAATGGCTGCCTTGACCAGTATCCATTATATTCACAACTCTCAGCAGCATCATAAAGAGCTTAGATATTAAATGTGCGAGCATCATAAAGGAGGGGGGAGGGAGAGTACAGTCATGTGAATGTTGTATAGGGCAGAGTCAGTGGCCCCCTGAAGTCATTAGAGCTATTTTGTTGTTATAACTACAAAATAAGTCATAAGAGCGTGACTCCATCATGACTGCTGATTATTGAAGGTCAGCAGCTGAGATGAGGCAAATCAGCTGACAGCAGGGACGGTCCTTCACTGTGATCACAAAAATGTGAGGCAAGAGTCAGCCACTGTACACGATGACATCACAGCACTGATCTGAAAATAACCGGCTGGGGATCGGAGCTGCGGCTTTGGATCGGTCTGAGTTCAAACATCCCATTTACAAAGACTTGCATGGGATGGAAGAGGGGCACAAATATTTTGCTTAGATGAAAATATGGAGGTGTGGGGAGGGCGAAGAGGTCCTAGTCAAAACCACGTCCACTTTATTTTAAAATTCTAAATTTTACATTAGTCAAGATAGTCTATCTTAAAATGTTCTTTTGCCTCTGACGCCTACGGTCGGTGCTTATTTAGCCTGGATGAACACTCATAGAGACACTTACACTTAAACCCTCCGGCTGTCCTGTCTAATAAAGGTAAGTTATAGAGAAATGCAGCATTTCTCTCTGTCTGTGCAGACAAAGAGGGGGTGTGTAGAAAAGAGATAGAGAGAGCAAGGAATAAAGAAGTACTTTAGTTTTCTTACAAATTGACAAAAAAACCTCACAACTTAATTTTAATTGCCAAATAGACATGACAGACCCAAATGAATTAAATTCATTTAATCTGTCAGTTAAAACAACTCAGAATGTCTTCATGCCTGATCCATAGAATGGCAGTGCTCAGTTTATTTTGTGCTGCACTGGATATGACATAGTTATTCATCAGTAAATATTAGAACATTAATTTGGAACATAGATATTACACTGACTTAGATCTAACACAGAATTGTAGGCTACAATAGTCCAGTACTTTTCCTTGCTATTGTCTTTAATTTTTTGAACGCAGGGGGCTCATTTCAGCCTGGGAGAGCAATATTTTATCCAGGTATGTCCACTTGTAGTTGAAAGCTGAGTTTTTACCGGTGACCAAAGTCTGGGAAGATAGATAGATAGATAGATAGATAGATAGATAGATAGATAGATAGATAGATAGATAGATAGATAGACAGATAGATAGACAGACAGACAGACAGATAGATAGATAGATAGATAGATAGATAGATAGATAGATAGAAGCCAGTAGTTTATCATGTTGTATCTGTTTATGTTTGAACAGTTTTACACAGATATGAATCCCTGGTTCCAGGAGTAGCCTGGCATTAGGCTCATCAGGATGGGCTGCAGTAAACCAGAGGCGTCTAACGGCTATAATCAAAGAGTCGATTTCCTTAATAGGTTCTATTCTTAGAACAGGTGAGCAGGACTATACAACACATGGATTAGCATCTGACATAATCTGGTGTAACAAGCATGCCTATCGACATGGCAACCTCAGCGAAATACACTAAAGGATTATCGTGACAAATGAACTGCTCTAAGAGCACAAGATATTTGCAGATAGAAGAGAAATGCACAGTGTTCACATGTTCACACAAGACCCTGTGAGTTAAAATAAGAAAATAAATGTATAGCTTTGCAACCTATGAATCCTATGCGTTTCACAGCCTAACAGGACTAATTAAAAAAGTCTATATGCAAACAGGGCTATAGCGTTTTTTGTTCTTACCAGGTGGCTGAGAGTTCTGAAGAAGGAGTTGGTCAGCATAAGTTTCCATCTCTCCTCTATCTCCTCAGGAATGGGTTCATAAATGTAATAAGCGGTAAAGGAGCCGAGAGCGACGAGTAAAAAGATGCCTCCCAGCCTCATTTTACAACCTGGGTCCCCCGGCAAATGATTGCAGGGTGCAGACAGAAATAGGGTGTCAGCTGCGCCTGTTAACAAGTCACTCCGGTGCGTGGCAAAGCTTAATGTGGGTATTAATTTTGGATACAGGCCAGCTAAATATGACAGCACGTGTTTGGTGTCATTTGATGGTTATCAGCGTGCAAGAGCTTTCCATCGTGATTGTCGCTGCCCGTGCACGTTCCCCCGGTGCATGTCAGAGCCTCGGATGGAACCGGAGATTTAATTAATGTGTGGGTGAGACACGAGCCCCCCGCGACTCACGAGGCAGGCCGTCCCACCTTGGCCCGCAAAGCAAATTCCTCAGGTGCTTCCCGCGCGGACGAGGCACCAAAACATACACAGGCTTCAGCAGGACAAGCGACAAAACTTTATGCCAAGGTGCAAATGATGCACAAAGACTGTAAATAAACAACAGCGGTAGGCGCATCCAGATTTGCTGCTTTCCCCCACAAGTGTTTCAATATAAAATAAATGTGATAGGTCAGCCTTTTATATATTTAAAAAAAAAAAAAAAATCACACCAAAACTTCAAAATATCATGCAGCGCCTGTAAGTCAAAACAGTCTATGCCTAAAAGAAAACCCTATGGTGCAATAATGTCAACACACAGAAATCATAAAGTATGTACTAATAAGGTCACTACAAACTAACTACTATGCGCTCTTAGAAAAAGCGTACGTCTATTTAGGAATACTAAAGGAATATTATGGTGATTTCTCCTTTGGGATACGCGCTCCAGATTCTGCGGCTGAGGCACAGTGTTGTCTGGAGAGCAGCCCGTGAGATATCCGTCCGCACTTTGCACCGCTGTCGCACATAATCGGGGGTGGTCCCCTTGCAGCTCCTCTGTTTCCTTGGCTATATATATCCAAATCGCTTTAGAAGTAGGAAAACCTTTGGAGAAGCCCTCGGTATCAGTATGGCGACGCATAATCTTGCTGCCGCTGCAGAAGGAAGAGACTCAGCAGAGCAGCTAAACAGTTATGGTTGTGAGGCAGCCCTAAGCTAATTATATTATAGGTGACCGTGCCAGATAAGATGCATCTTTCCTCAGGCAGGATTGACGGGGCAATATGACTCTCCTGCTTTCACATTTGAGAAGGAGCCCCTGCAAAGGCAGCCCATTCAGTCATGCAGCAGTTTGCCACTGGCACTGTAGGCTCAGTGAGGAGTGGAATTGTTTTTCCTCTTACTAATATTTTGCTTTTGAGAGGACTGGGTAAGAGTTTAGCAGTTTCAGTGTACTCACATCTTATCATGGTGTGTAATAACTTAGGTCAGGATGCAAAATCACATCAATGTGGAAAAGAAAGAAAGAAAGTGCAGCAGACAAATACATGGGCTCACACACAGCAGTCCTGTGAAGGGATGGGTAAAGTACACAATAACTATACTTGAGTAAGAGTAGTTACCCAAAAATGCACTATGTGAGTATGAGTAACAGTTAGGCTACGCTGTAAGAAAAGTACTCAAGCAAGAGTAAAAGAGTAGGCTATTCAATAAAAATAAAAAAAATACTTTCAGTAGTGAGTGCTAGGTATGGTTTTAGATTGTCTATTTTCACAACCCGTGCTAAAATAAAGAGCTGAGATTCACAAAATAGTGATAGAAGAGTATTTTTAATTGCTGTACAGCTTGAAGTTGAGAAGGTCACTTACTGTAGTCGTCTTTAATCACTTGCTCTGTCACCCTGACTGCACAGCTGCAGAGCGATGTGCGTCTGTCAGCTCACCTGATGAAGATCAGCAGCTTTGAGAAGAGCTGAAACTTGCAACTGCTGTCTGTTCTAAAACCTGACATTTTTTTTCTGTTGTTGAACTTCCCCTGAAAGTAACTAAAGGCTGGTTTATACTCAATGTTAAATATGGATACAGATATGAGTGTGGATACCCAGGATACCCGTTGCGACCCGTCGGGACCCATCTGGACCCGTCAGGCTGGTTAGTGAAAAATGTTGGACCTGTCTGTTCGTGGCAGCTTTCTGTGTTGTGCTGGACCTAATGTGACAGTGCTGAAGGCAAAACACGTAGGCTATTTTAGGCAGAAAATGTAACCTAGCAATGGAGGACAAGCAAAATCTCAGGCTCGGGCTGGGTTCGGACACAAAAACAAGAATGCTGTCGGGTTTGGGTCAGGCTCAGTTACTATGCTTTCAGGTTTGGGTCGAGTTCACACAAAAGGGTGTGGCCCAATGCTTACTCTAATACAGATGGAGCCTTCTGTCTGTATTTCATGTTTTCATGAAGCGTACGGATACGGACAAAACAGAGCAGTACCACCAGACACCATGGGGGTGGAGTAGCCAACATTTCAAGCGAGACCAGTCTATGAGTGAGACATGTCTCATTGGTAATATTAGAGAAAATAATTCTCTATCCTCCTGTCGCAATGTATTAAATGGCCTCACAGCTGACCACCATCTACAACGCAGCCTCTGCTTTTGCCTCTTTGTAGAAGGTCCATTATCACGACCTTTACCACCATTGCCATGTTTCTTGTCGGAAACTTTTGACTCTGAGACGCCCTCTAGTGGATTTGTAAATGAACTTTAACAATGGTGACCACGGCTTTCACGGTCAGTCGAGCAGCTTCCGTCGATTTATAATGGACATGTTCTGTGTTGCAGCTTCCGAGTCGCGCCGCATTTGTGCCTGGTGTGTTTTTTCAGTTGCGTCTAAAATACACCGAGCACAGACGTGGCCCGTCACATAGGCAGGCTAATTTTTTTTTTCCTCTACACACGGCCACGTGGCCCTGC
>OMLB01050771.1:0-14029 GCA_900302555.1 Myripristis jacobus
AAATTGATTGTCAGCGGTCAGCAGAGTGCCGTGGGCGTCAGGCACCTGCGGGGGCAGAGAGGAGTCCTGACCAAAACAGGAAGAGGGCTTTCTAACGATTACCTCTTCAGAATGGAATTGTCCATATTGCCTTTTTGGGTTACAGGTGCACAGATGGTCAGACGTATGTCAAACTTTGCATTTCTCAAGTTACAGCTACTACATACACAGCACACTCACATACACACATAAATTAAGATCAGGGAGGATCAATGATATATTGGTCAGGCACTACACAATAGTCACCAGGCTGTGGGCTATCCCAGCATGCACTGGACAAAACATGACTACTAACACAAATCACAGTCGTGTATGCTCATTCATATGTATAAGCAGTCTAGAGTCTCCAGGAAAATCCAAAGGCTTTCATGTGTTTAGTCTGTGGGAGGAACCGAATGCCAACAGCAGCGAGATTTAAATCCAAGACCCTTTTAATGTCAGGTAACTGTGCTAACCACTGAGCCACCGTGCCACTCCAAACACTACAGTAAGCACTGGAGGTATGATCTATTAAAATATATGTATGAAAATAGGGGTACCCTGTCGAAAAAACAAACAAACAAAAAAAAAAAACACACACACATACACGCACAGACAAAAACCCAACTGACATCTACAATCAGGAAACAAAGTCACATGTTAAGAGTCTTTACTGCCCTGACCTCATCAGACCCATCTAAAACAGAGACGCTGCACTCTGTACAATCAGACACAGTTAATTGGCTGATTTATTGATTTTTCTGCATCGTTTATTAAATTTATCACCTACATAAAAATAGAAATCTTCTATATTAAAAATGCCACGGTTGAGGCTCAGACTTTGATTGCACTAAACAGATTCAAGGACAAGTAGCTAAATGGAACATGACTGGCAAGGGATTACATATCTCGTAAATAGGGCTTATTATGGAAACTTTTAAATGATAAGCATAAGGATCCTTGTTACTGTAAATATAGTACACAGGGCTAAAAGTTTATTCACCCACTCAGTGACTGTTGGGGGAAAATGAGAAGACTGGGACTGATGCATGACGACCACGAAGAAGTGACTGGCGACCTGTCCAGGGTGGTTCCCTGCCCTCTGTTCAGTGCATGCTGGGATAGCCTCTAGCCCCACATGACCCTGTTTGAGTGGGCATAGAAAAAGAATGGATGAAACTGTTGTCATAGTTTTATATAGTGAAATAAGCATATAAATACATGCACCAAACTCTTCCTGTCTTTGTCACTCTCTCTCTCCCTGCCTCCATAGTTACAGCAAGAGCCTGTGCAGCAGATTCAATTAAAGGCCCAAGCCCTGCTCTATCCGGTGCTGCAGGCTTTGGATCTCAACACCCCGTCGTACCAGCAGAATCGGGACATGCCTATTCTGCCCCGCACGCTCATGGTGCGCTTCTGGAGTGAATACTTCACCAGTGACAAGGCCTTTTTCAGAGCCATGATGGCCAACGCCCACAACAGCCCTGAGTCAGCCAGCCTGCTCAAGTTTGTCAACTGGAGCGCCTTCCTGCCCGAGTCGTACCACAGAAAGTACAACTACAGCGCCCCGGCTGTGGTGCAGGGAGCGGGGGGAGAGGGAGCCGGGATGGATGGGCCGTCTAGATCTATCACCGACCCGAGGGCGTCACCTCTGCTGGTTCCAGATGCAACCTTACGCTCTCTGCCCAAGGCCTACGTTCTCACATGTGAGTACGATGTCCTCCGGGATGATGGGATAATGTATGTCACACGGCTCCGCGCCGCCGGTGTTGAGGTGACACACGAACACTATGACACCGGATTCCACGGAGCACTGATGTTCACGGTGTGGCCCACTGACTTCCTGATTGCACGCCGCATGACGGACAACTATGTCCAATGGCTGAAGGAAAACTTGTAAAAGAAGAGAGGAGGAAAATGTCGTCGACTGAGCGCTCATTCCTGTGTTTCCAGACAATGCACTTGGTTGTTTGGGTGATTCAATTTTTTCCCCTCTCTGTGGTTTTCAACTTTGTAAGCTTACGTTTCAGTTTTGTTTTTGGTTATGCTTTTGTTTTTCTGTAAATATATTAATGTACACCTTTAAGGTTTTTCCACTGTTTTTGCATTGCACCACACTAGTGATATTAGATATCAATGGGGTTTGGGTTCTAAAGGGGTTTTTGAATGTGCTATAAATCTTAAAGAACACAAAAGAAAAAGATTTTTTTGTTTTCCTGACATTTTCACAGCAGCAAGGAGTGATAACCAGTTAGGCCAAAATTGACAATAAGTATTGAAAGCAGCTGACACTGAAACCTCGTGTTTTTCATTTTAACAGATTGTTTAATTTGTTATTTAAAAAAGCTCATAGGCATTGCTCGCCATGAAAACAGCCCAGCAGTGGACTACTAGACAAAGCCTTTAGGTGTCCTCTAGAGAAGAATCAACCCTTCCTACATGCTCCATACAAATGTGGCATGCAGGGATTCATAAAATTAAGGAGTTAATTTTTTGATCACAAATGTTCATCTCATTTCAAAATACAGCACTTCCAGAAGCATATCAGCAAATGTAAGACAAATCTATTTATGCTCACTGAAAGACATGCATCAGGGCTTCCTGGAGTTGCATTTTAAGGAAAAATGTTTGAGTCTGTGTAATTCCCCGACTATGGACAGGTAGTTACTGGTCCTGTGTGCTGGAGGTCAGGTTGTATTGATCTCCTTGCCCTAAGGCCCCGTCATCATGTGAGATGGACTGAAGCTATTCACGTGCGTCTGCCTCTCGCTTTGAAATATGTAATGGGACCTCCCTCTCTTGCTCTCTCTGTGGGTGAGTTCATCTTGTGATTTCTCTGCACATGGGGTGGCTATCTTAACTGATAACACAGTGGGATTTAAGGGTCACAGAAAACACTCATTTTTCTATGACTGTTAGAATGTCTGTGGTTAACCGAATGTGCTGTTTTTAAGGCTCTGGGATTCAAAAAGAGTTAGAGTTGATTTGAAACAGTTGAAAGTCAGCACTTTTCAACCGTGGTCTTCTTTGAATATCTTCCAGGGACTGTTCTTTGTTTCCCACTCTTTATCTTTATCAGCACAACATCAGAAAATGGCTCTTGATTGCTCCAAATGAATGGCATCTCACAAATGTGGTTATTCTGCTTAAGCGACGTTCCTGACTTGTAAATATGATTGTTTATTTTTATGTTTTGGGTTGCTGCTGTACATGATGTGCGTACGATATGTGTAATTTTTAAATTCAATATTTTCTGAAAATAAACTGACCCGACCTCTCACCACTGAATAATCTTATTTGTCTGTGTGCACATGTGCAGACAGGAAGGCGAATAAGTATAATATATTGGCTCGTACGGTGCACTATTCTGTGTGCGTGTGAAAAGAAGGATAGGCCTCTGGATACACAGACACACGCAAAGCCAAATCCTCTTGGCGCCGCTGAGGTGAAGCAATTCCTGTTGGATCAGTTGTCTGAGGGTTCAGAGAGTGGATGGAGAGAAAAAGAGAGCACAGTTGATCTGCAAAGGTACTACAGACTGTGTGTCCAGGACTCTATCACTACACACACCTACACACATTCTTCTGAAGTGGTTGGAAAATGTTGTTTTTTTCCAGATAGCTGAAAGTATGATGCATGAGTGCAAACAGACCATTTATATAAAGAGATGATTCAAATAGGCCAACCTCCTTCATCAGGATACAGACACAAAACACTCCACTTCCCCTTCTGGGCATACAGTGGACTACTTAACTAAGCTATCCTGGTCAGAGAATAACAACATAGCCCTCTGTATCCCGCTCCTACAGACAGAGTTGGGAGCAGTATCCACTTGTGTGTGCGTCTGTGCATGTATGTGTGTATGCCTTCATTTTTCCCTCTGTACATGAAAGCTAGATCCTATATGAAACGGTGGCACTGTTCCCGAATTCCTGTAATTCTATGAAGGGATAATAAGAGCAACGTGAAATGGATTAAGACAGACAATTCCTCCTCCATTCACAATGTATGGTGCTTTTGAAAGGATTATACCTACATACAGAATAGCATGTGCAGAAATGGTTTAACTTGTTGAGTGCATGCTCAGGAATGTGCACATGAGTAAGCATGCACACATACACACACACACACGCACACATAGCTCAGTCACACTTTGCAGAAACACTTTTTTTCCGTTGGGTTTACTGCACCAACGGACCAATGGCTTGGAAATAAAGCACGGTCATTTTCATGGGCAATTTGAATGCAAATTAGGCAGACTTGTAGCCGCCACCGGGCCAGATAGATTTATTCTTTATTATTGATGCCAAGTTCCAGAATAATGTTGATCACAATTGTTCCATCACAAGAAATGATGTAATGTTAACAAAACTTTTCATAGAGTTTGAATAAACACTTGACAACAACTTTGCCAACAATCATCATCCTAATCATAGGCTCCTCTGTATATTACCCTAGTTGCCTCATTTGACTCGATTACCTTATTAAATTATATTCCCAATGTGACAGCATATAATATCATATCAAATCACTTTAGCTGTAAGACTAAGCCTGTGTGTTTAGAAGAAGCACTGAGGTAGCTTTGTGCCAGCAACAGCCTTGTTAGAAATTGTTTGAGTCTTCTTGAGGTGTTTTGGGCCTAACTCAACAAAACACTGGTGAATCACCCCGAAAACAAGAGAAGGTAGCTATAGTGATGATGCTGCTACCTGTCATAGTCCTGTAGCTGTGTCTGTAGGCTGCAGAGACACACATCACTCAGTTATACTTTGACTATGAATCCTCATTGCACAAAGGACAACAACTTGTCTTGTGTGCTGATGAATGTACTGTGTATTATCACAAAATGCGCTCTCCTGCTGCTTTATCAGCTCTATCTGAAACCAGCTCCTCTGGCTTTGATTAGAAAACAACACAGCAAACACTTCCTCCCTCAACCGATTCCCAGAAAACAATAGACACCGAGGCAAATGAACTGATAGAGTATTTAATATGATCAGTCATGGTTAAAAGAAAACATTGGAGCGCTGGTTGCCCCACAGCCCAATGAATATGAGATTGTTTATAAGTGTGTGTGTGTGTGCGCAGGGCATTACTGAGCACATGGGGCCACTGGCAGTACTCCATGAAGGAGCCGGGACATTGAGATGACTGCAACTTTAAGAACGATGAGCTTTATGTAAGGGGGTTTCAAGTGTCAAAACAGGAGCCCAAGTCAGTATTTTCCACATAACACAAATATGAAATTTTGCCAGGGTATGGAGAGAAATATGTTGAAGACCCAGGTCAAGAATGATCGATGGGGTGCAGCAGAGAAGGAGAAGTGCATGTGTTTTTCATTACTGGTAGACTATTTTCTTCCCAATGGGTCAGTGTTTCAATACTCCAAATACCCCCCAACCCAAAAAAATAAAATAAAATAAAATAACATAACCTGTATGAGAAACAAGGGAGGGACATGGATGGCGATTGTGGTGTGTGTGTGTGTGTGTGTGTGTAAGAGGGGTGGGGGGTGGGTTCACACACCCATATATTGTAAACACACACACACACACACGCAATGAATAACATCCCACTGGATTTACACATGTTGTGCGCCTCTCCACCAAACTCTGTCTGGATAGAGTCACAAAAACCTTCCCTTATCAAATATTTTACTTGTCCGTCACCCGTGTGAGACTCCCAGTTGATTTCCCTGAAGTCCTGACACCACTCAGGGAACAGAACAACAACCCTTTTTAGGAAAGCTCGAAAGAGCTTCACTTCAAATCTCGGTGACGGCTGTTGATTCAGTTGAAAAGGTCACAACAGCAATGAAATTCAAGGTCAGAAGGTGCTGAAAGAGGAACTCGGCATGCTGGGAGCAGTTAAATCCATGAGAAACAAAGACGAAGCGGATCAGATGATCTCATTTTGTTTTCCTTGTCCGATTTTCAGCGTGGCATTAGCATCCCCTATTAATATGTGTGAAGGAAAACAAACTTGCCTTACACGCACCTAAACCAGTGTTTGAGATGTTGTAGAAAATTTTCACTCAAAACATGCAGATGGCCAGGATGTGGAGAACCGCGGTGAGAAGCGGCAGAAAAAACAAAGCAGTTCTCAGAAACGCTCAAATACAAAATCACCTCATCTTTTACATAGACACCACGAAATACAAAATAAATTCATGCTACTGGGTCAAGTAGAAGTTCCAGCAAAGCTGTACTAGTATTTGGAGAGGACTTAGGGGGGAACGCCACATACTGAGGGCTTGAGCACATTTATAGTCATTACTGCAGAATTTCCTAAGCATCCCCAAGCATTATCATGAACCTTTCCTTTTTTCAACGCTTTAAGTTTGCCATGTCGCAATCCAGCATTTCCAGTGAACTAGCTATGCAATGTCGAAATAAACGTGCACTGATGATAATAATATCAGATGATATTGTGCATATTATGCCCTCTCCTTTGAACTGACAGAATTGTTTAATCTAATTTAATTTAATTTTGTGTAATTTTATGTACCATGCTTTATTGCTAGGCTCAAAAGTCATTCATAATAATGAATCATAATAGTGAGAGACAGACTGAGAGAGAGGCAGACAGAGGAGAAAGGCATACAGATCCTTCTTTCTGTTTTATTAAAAAGTGAGACATTAACAAAAGCCCCTGACCTTCACATTTGAAATATCTTGTACATATGAGACTAAACTGTTACCTATTAGGTCGACAACTCAAAGTCACAAGTGATGTTGAGAATATCATATCTTGTCTTTATTACTGTTTATTGAACTTATAAATGCTATACGTGTGGATATTGTCACTACTACTGATAGTTCACATCATAGATAACAGTAACTATTACGTTCTGCAAACACCAAAGATCTCATGCTAAGCTGTTAATACTGGACAGTTTGGTGACATTTTGTAAATGTATTCCAATACATTTTGTCATTTCAAATGCAACCTTGAATTAAACAAAGACAACACACAACAAAAGTAAAGAAATGGAAAACTGGAATGCAATATATAAAGGCATAGCTGATCCGTTTATGTGGGTAAATATGTAAATATGTGTCTTTTTGTACATTTTTGTGATATCATGCTGAGTCTCTCAGCCTTCCTGTCTTCCTTATCAGTTCTCTGAATTTAGCAAGTAGAAGTTCTCTGAAATGGTCGCCCATGAGGAAGTAAAAGACTGGGTTGATAACGCTGTGCAAGAAGGCGACTGGTCGGGTCAAGATGTACAGCCCCTCTATGTACATTCTGGGGCAGAGCTCCAGCCTCGCCCAGGCCTGCTGAGACACTATTCTGACATTCCTCATCAAATGGTAGGGAGTGTAGAGGACCAGGAACATGCCGGCGGCTGCTCTAACAACCCTGAGAGGCCGCTTGTAAGAGGAGGTCTTGCGCTCCAGAGCCTTTTCTTGGGCACGTAGGAGTTGTGCTATTTTATAGGAGAAAAGACAAAGGCCAAGCAGAGGGAGAATGTAGCCAATCAAGGTTAGCCCCATGCTGTAGCCCATCGGATCGATGTCCCCTTTCAGGCTGGCAAAATCCTTGCAGTGACTCCCATTTTCTCTCTCCAGGTCCTGAAACATCAGCACTATCATTGGAATTATTTGCACGTTGACTGCGAGCCAGCTCAGCCCCGTTACCACCATGGCCACCCGTGGTCTGAGCAGGAAGTGGTTGCGTGTTGGATGTCTGATGAGCAGGAAGCGATCCATGCTGACCCAGACCATGAAGAGGATGGAGCAGTAGAGATTGACATGTAGGATGTAGCGGTTGGCAACACAGGTGAAGGGGCTTGTTTCGAATTGTCCATTTGCATAGAGGTAAGAGAGGCGTGGCAGCGTGCAGAGGAAGATGAGGTCAGACATGGACAGGCTGAACAGGTAAATGTTGATGCTTTGCCATGCAGGCAAGCAAAACACGTAACCAAGAACAACCAACAGGTTGCCAGGGAAACCGAGGCAGAACTCGATTCCGTACAATGGTGAGAGGTAGTACTTCTCCAGGACGTCATCGAGCTCTGTGCAGTTGAATGCCTAGAGAGGAGGCAGGGGAGGAGGACAGGACAGAGAGAGGAGAAGAGAAAAGAAGAGTGGGATGAGGGGGATGTGAGTAGTTAAAGTAAGAAAAATCTTTTGCCCTCAAGCTGTCAAGTTCAACAACTTCAAAATCTTTCGTAACACTGTGAATACTAGCGTTTCACTACAATCAGAATAACATCAAAACATAACTGTGTTTTATGTTCATTTCTAACTCAAGTATAGCATAAATAATCTAGATGTTAGAAGAAGTCTTACCATGCTGTTATGTGGTAGTAGCTGCTAGTAGCGATGAAACGGAAAGGTTTCTGATCTTATGGCGACCCGCATCAGCTGAAGATGCTGCCTGTTGACTGAAAACAGCAGCACTGGATGGTGAGGGTGCAGGTGTAGCTTAGAAGACGGGGCTGGAAAAACTAACCACAAATAAGCACTATGAACACCATTTGCATATATTACAAGCCTATACAAATGAATAAGGCACCTAATACATCACCATACCTCCATGTTTTGTGTATATTTGCATAATTAGTTACTTAATGTCAACAGTGATGATGGGAAAATTTATACCCTTGGGCTGCAGTTTCCTGAGCTAAGAGCAGCACCTATAATTACACATTTGTAACATTATTATGGGGCAAAACGGAAAATAAAATGTTATATTATTAGGAATGTATGTTCCATATAGGCTATAGGAAACTTGTGTATGACTGCCTCTTCAGATTTTTGCATTTGCTTAATTAATAGAGGAGGCCTTTTGTTTTAAGATTACTCAGTATATCACAAAAAAGAAGAAAAAAAAGAGTCAAATACTGTATGAAAAAAATAATCCTGACAATTTTGTATATTAATATCTTATCCCTCCCCTATGTCTTAATCACCTTGCGACCACCCAAAATTATCTCACAACCCCCCTGTGGCATCCCAACCACACAGACTGAGAACCACTAGAGCACCTGAAGGGTTAAAATGTTCGCTGTGCTTTTTAAAAATTTTTTTTTTTATTATTATCATTAAATTGTTGTCTTTCAAAATGTTTTCATGTCCAGTTTGTCTTTTGGAAACAAAACTTGACTGTCAGTTGACTGTAAGATTGCAGAGTTTAATGGCCCATGATTTTGTTGTGTGGACAGTATCAATAGTTAGATGTGATAACTATAGATAGACTATAGATGTGGCTTTACTGGCTTAACCATGCGTCCAGCTGCGCAGCCGCACTGAAAATGTGCATACACCTGTTCAGCTGAGCGCAATCCTCTGGTGTCTTGGCGTATATGATCAGCTACATCCACTGAGACCGTGTCCACATTAGGCCTGGTAAACCTGAAAACGCTTTATTTATGTCTTTTGTTTTCTGTCTGCACAAGGCCCCTTTCCCATCCACACTGATATGCTGCACAAGACACAAAAACACTGACGTGTACTCTGTCGGGCATGAATGACATCCCTGCTGGTGTTGCTGCATTACAGTTTTTTTTTTTCAATCGCTTTACCCCCTCTGTCAACTCAGAAACCATGGTATCAAAACAGCTAATACATAGGCCTAATGAGAGGCACTCTGCCCAAAATAACAGATTTTGTTTGCAAAAGGCTCTTACCATGGAAAAACATTTCAAACATGCAGCAAAAGCACATTTTGTCTCCGCCCAATACAACTTGCAGTCAAGCGAAACACCAAAATGCAACACACCCTTTTCAGTCTGAGCAGGTTCAACCTTACTTTTTCCTGTGTGTATTGCAGTCATAATTTTTTTGATAATTTACATAGTTACATATTGTAAAGAAAGTAGCAAAAGCCAATATTTTCCTCAAAAAAACTCAACTTATGCCCAAATGAGAAGATTCCTTCAATCAGCTATACTTACTTTGGCTGAACAGATACACCCCTGAAGAGGCTGTTGCACTGCCAGGTTATGCTATCTACCGGTGCGACCGCACCTTGGAGGAGTCCGGCAAAACTCGCAGAGGAGGTGTTGCTGCCCTTGTCAAGCAGTCGTGGTGTACAGACACTAAGATCGTGGCAAAACTGTGCTCACCTGATCTGGAATACCTACATACTGCAGGATGTGGCAGGGAATTCAGGCTGTCCCAAATTACAAGGGGAACAAGAACGCAGCTAGCACCTCAGACACCACCCTGCCGGACAAACTCAATTCCTTCTATGCCCAGCTTGATACCCACCAGCAGAACACCATGCCAGCATTACCACCAGGCCTGGGGGAAAGCAGCCTCCAGGTAACACGGGCACAGGTTCTAAGATCTCTGCAGCAGGTCAACCCCTGCAAGGCAGCAGGGCCAGACGGTGCATCACCGAGAGTTATGAAAGCCTGTGCAGCAGAGCTGGCTGAGGTGTACACCGACATCTTCAGCGCCTCACTGGCTCAGGCTGTTGTCCCGCTGCTCTTCAAAAAATCCATAATCATACCGGTCCCCAAGAAGCCACACACAACGTGCATGAATGATTTCCGTCCAGTGGCACTCACTTCAGTTGCCATGAAGTGTCTGGTGAAACTGGTGCTGAAGGCCATGGACTCCATTATACCCAAACCAACTGACCCTCGTCAATTCACATACAGGGAAAATAGATCAGTGGATGACACTGTAGCACTAGCCCTGCACTCAGCCCTGGAGCATCTTGACACCCCCAATACGTATGTCTGAATGCCCTTTCTGGGCTACAGTTCAGCCTTTAACACTGCACTGCCCACTAAGCTAGTGGCTAAACTGGCAGGCCTTGGGCTGCCCTCTTCCACCTGCAGCTGGATACTCAGACCACAGGTGGTTTGAGTTGGGAACAGGGTATCCACAGCCCTAACCATCAGCACCGGGACCCCTCAGGGCTGCTGCCTCAGCCCAAGACTGTTCACACTATGCACCAATGACTGTTTATCCTCTCACAAACTTTACAAATTTGCAGATGACACAGTAATCCTGGGACTCATCAAGGGCAGTGATGAGACGCATTACAGGCAGCTGCTGGACAGCACGCTTACCTATGGAGAGGAGAACTGCCTTGTCCTGAATGCTGACAAGACCAAGGAGCTAATTCTGGACTTCTGGAAGAAAGCTCCCCCCCTACAGCCCCTGCTAATCAAAGGTGCTGTGGTGCAGGCCCTTCAGAGGATCGTTAAAACAGCACAGAGAATCACAGGCACACAGCTCCCCTCCATGGACACCCTGTACACCAATTGCTGTAGGAACAAAATGAAATCTATTCTCCAGGACCCACATAACCCCAGTCACGCTCTGTTTAGGTGGAGAAGCTCTGGTCGAGTACTGAGACACTACCACCCAGAGTGTATCAGAGCAAATAGGAAGCGATTTCATAACAGCTTCTACCCAGCAGCCATCAGACCGCTGGCAGAGGACATTCAAGCTGGACTGAAAAACTATACCCCATCTCAGACTCTGACCCACTGAGACGTGCACATGCATACGCGCATACACACACACACATATAGACACACCTACCTCCTCTTTCTTCTCACACAATTGTTTTTATTGCACTTTTTGCACTTACATATTTATTAGTATATTTATTAGAATGTGGACCTATTTTACTCTGTGGACTTTTTTACTATGTGCTTGATTATATGTGCTATTTTTAAAATTCAATGACTGAGTGAACCGTACAACCGTACAATCCCAATGCCCCTGTGCACCTGTACTTGGACAAATGGCAAAATAAACACTTAAACACTTGAACTTGAACTTGTACTGTAACACAGTTGACAACAGAATACAAAATACACCTATCAGTTTGAACAAGGTTCTCCTGTGTGCTACACATTCAAATGTGAACTCACAGTAAAGAATTGCATCCAAACTCAGAAAGACTTAGAAGTGAAATTTTACTGTATTGATGGCAAAAACTGAAATACTGTAATTCACATACAGTATTACACAGAAATACTGAAGAAAAAAAATACAGAATACAATTTATAGGCCCCTTTTTTGTAGGTGCATACTGATTGATTGGAGAATGGTGATTTGAAACTGAAACCACGTCTACTTTCAGCGCAAGGTGGAGCGGGGCCAGTGCAATGGAAGTTTGGCTGACTGGCGCACATCACCAAAACCGCACAATCACCACAAACGGTGCCAATCTCCTTTGATCTGACATCAGTTGTGACGGGACAGTTGATATGGAGATATATGTATGTGCTGATTGAGATAGTAGCATTGAATAGTGTTTTTTGTTGCTATTTATTGCATTGTTAATGTGCCTGACATTCCGGAAGCCTGCCTGTGAGGTTTTGGTGACATGGTCCGCACTGCTCGCCGGTCTCTGCTCCGCGCTGGTCTCTGGGCTCCGCTCTGCCTGCGGCAGTAGACCTCCATGTCAATTAAAGGCGAGGACAGGGGCTTATTTGATTGGTTTCAAGTGAATCGGCTGTGTCAAACCCACTCCACGCCTTCTCTCCTCCCATGCGCCGATAGGAGGAACGGCGGAGTACTTGCGACACCGCACACGGCGTGCCAAACTTGCAAATCCGCCTGGCCACACCCAGTTGGCGAAGCGCATCTGCGCTATGCCCCCGCCTTGCCAGGTCTGCAAAACTAGAGCCCACAGTATTACACAGAAAACTCAAAGGAGTTGAAAAAAAAATACAATTTATAGGCCCCTTTTTTGTAGGTGCATACTGATTGATTGGTGAATGGTGATTTGTGGAAAGGCTAGTGATGCAGGTGCACTAATGATTTCACAGTGACTCAGGTCATTTCTATCACCTGTGAGCAGATGTTTTGCTTTTGACTACCACAGTGAAGTCAATGGAGTCAGGGCCATGTAAAATGACACATGTGAGGAGTGTTGTGCAAAAGAGCCTGAGAATTGTGTGAATCCAATGAAAAGGTATGAACACATTTGCAAAAGAAAACTTCTGCTGTGGTTTGGAGGTGAAGATGATGACAAAGTGGACCCCAGTTCCATTATATTGGAAAAGGTGATTGAAAAAAACTGTTCTGTACTGTAAAGTACAATATATTGTATACTGTATACAGTTTTGAGATGACACCTTTCTTATTTATTTTTATTTTTGGTTATTTTGGAAATAGTTGTTACTGTGAAAAAGATGCTTGATTTCTATTTTTTTCATTCATTCATTCAACCTTTATTTGGATTCGGGGAATCATTGAGAGCAAGCCCTCATTTACAGTGATGCCGAATGTACAACAACCATAAAAACAATACAAAATTACAATACAAATAGCAAGATTAAAACAGAATAAAACAGGGACAAATTAAAAGCAGTTACAATTATAAGTAAAATAGTCAGCAATCAAAGATTTGAACTGGCCGAGTTGTACAATTGTTTCAAGCTTCAAATCACCTTGCAAAATGTTCCAGCTGTGAGCTGCACAGAAGCTAAAAGCAGTTTTTCCAAGTTCAGTACATGGATGCTGTACTTGGAGCAAAAGAAAATTGGAAGAGCGTGTGGAGTAATTCCTACTGGACCACCTCAATAGAGAGCTCAGGTAATGAGGAAGCCTTCTAATAAGGGCTTTATAAATGAAAACAAACCAATGCCTATCACATATGACAGACAGGGAAGTCCAGCCAAGTTTATCATACAAAACACAATGATGGACAAAATAACTGTCACCTGTAATAAATCTTAAGGCTGAGTGGTAAACAGCATCTAATGATTTTAGGGTGGAAGCAGATGAATGGCGATAAATAACATCACAGTAATCCAGGACAGACAGGAAGACTGCCTCAATTACCTGCTTCCTGCAGGACATAGGAAAGCTGTCTCTATTTTTATAAAAAAAAAAATACCCTATTTTCTGACGCAGTTTGGTAACAAGCATGGCAATATGAAACTTAAAATTAATTTTTTGATCCAGCCAAATACCAAGATATTTATATTCTGAGACCCTCTCACTATTATGACCGTCCAGGGTCATGATACACAGTGGTATGTTGATATCAACATCACTACGAGAGAACAACATAAATTTAGTCTTGTTTG
>OMLB01050773.1:0-10803 GCA_900302555.1 Myripristis jacobus
TACATGCCACAGCCTGCAGTCTGTACCTGTGACACACACACACACACACACATACATAGAGCAGTCACAGAGAGGTAATGAAAAGGGGCATTCCATTAAAAATGTGAGAAATCAGCAGGCAGGCTAACATGGGTCACACACACACACACACACACACACACACACACACACACACACACACGCAATTTCTGCATATACACAACACATCCATACCTGCACCACTTAATCTGTGTATTTGTACTGTTGGGCACTGTACAGCATTTTACACACACACAAGCAAGCACATACACATACGCTGCCTGTGTGTGTGCGCCTGTACACACACACACACACACACATACACACACAGACACACACAGACACACACCAACTCATACCTTCCCTGCCAACCATCCCAGGTGTCGTATCTCTTTGCTGCCAGCAATCCCCGTCCTGGCAGTGTTCTGGACGACCTCTGCGAGGACCCGCTGTGGTGGGCCAACAGTTTTTAGAATAGGTGTTACTTTCAAACAAATCAGACTCATGGCAGCTCTGTGGAGCCAAATCACAAGCCCGTTAATAATGATATAATCATCCAATTGTAACAGTCACATTAGCAATAATTACCTTCAAAATTATCAAGTCAGTAACTGAATGATCCATGTTTAGTAAATAAAAACCAAGTATAGACTTAATTGTTCAGGTAATGACAGTCACAAGTGTAAAAAAGCAGACCTGGGCCAGGGCGGAGGTGGCAGCGTGCATGGCCGAGAACCAGGACAGGGCAGACGGCTGGTCCGGGCAGCGCAACACCACGGTGTGTCTGGCATCGGGCGAGTGCAGCTCCAGTTGTCTGCAAGAAGAGATAAGGGAGGTTAATATGGCTTTAACCTTTCTGGTATCACAGGGGGGTTCTAAGGGCGCACTCAAACTTGTAGTTTTGTTTGCCTTGGTCTGAAACAGGGGCCAGTTTGTTGCGTTGCATAATTGCCTCAAGTTTGGTGTGTGTGCACTGGGCCGCATTTATAAGCGGACTGACATTTTGATAAAAAGCCTTGCATGAGGAAACTGCTCTCTAATTGGTCAGAATTTCTACGTGTCAAGGAAGAAAACAAAGATTCAGTAATTGAGTGAGATGATGTGACCACGGAAAACAGAGCATCAGTGTCAGTGGCATCAATGTGGTTTTTTGTTTAAATCAGCGGACTATTCACTTTGAACATGGATCAATTCTTGGTGTCGGAAATAATCTACTAATGCATCTTATGAAGACGAGCTGCTTCTTGATACCTCAACAGAAGGCGGCGAGCTCTTATCAGTCTGTTGGGTCAGATTGCGTTCTCACAGCAAATGAACCGCCTATCTTGGCGATCTCAGCCCGCTTGTTCCCACATCCAAGTGCGATTGCTGTGCTCACATACGCCCAGATGAACCAATCTTTGGGGGGAAACGCTTTCGAAACAACTGCTCCAAATGAGCCAGGTGCGAAAGTACCCTAATACTTTTTTTTTTTTTAAGCTCAGGATCCCCTATGAGAAAATATGAGACTATTGGAAACAGATTGCTGCATGTCATCCCCTCTCTGTTCCCTGCCTTTCCTGTCTCTCTCCACTGTGACTGTCTAATAAAGCAGAAATGCCCCCAAAAAATCTTAAAAAGAAAAAGAAAGCAGAAAGCAGTGTCAAGCCTCAGTAGATGCTCCTGTGTCTCATCCTCTTGAAAATGGGACTCGGTCAGAACATTAAAATGTTTGAAGCGAGCTACGCTTATTCAAAACATGAAACGGGTATTGCACATGCACTCACTTGGGCCATATGACACAATGCCCATCTCTCACTGAATTTCCATAACCAATCTCCTTATATCATATGGGAGTATTTCTGGCCTCGAGGGAAAGGCATCTTTAAGATGCTTCTCAATCTCACTAAATGGCTCTTTGATTGTGTGCGCACCAAATATGAATTTTAAAAAGGCACACACTGCAGCATTTGCCGAGTAGAATGTGGTGCACTGTTGCTTCATATTGTGAGATGAATATGATTTCAGTGTGGTACTTACTGCAACTCTGTGGAGTATAACCTGGAAAACTCAAATTTGTCCACTCAAATTTTAGAGGAATAAGGAAACAGGCACTAAAACTCACTACGAGTGCTTTCCCAGCAGATTACGTTGCCTATTTTTATTTCATATTTCCCCTGGTGTTTGCTTCACTGAAAAAAGAAAAACAGGTCCATGCATGATGTCTTCTCTTGTATAATAACCTCTGCCCAGCACAGTTCCTGAGAAACCAGTGAAAGATCCTTTTTGTTTTGCTAGAATGAATAGCACAAGCGATGACTGATATTATAATTACATTTGATCTACAGCTTAACTATTAATTATGGCTGACTCAGTGGTTTAGAGGACAAGACATGGTTAACGATTCTTCTTTCCTCCTGCCTGCCTCATGCTGAGATTTGACCATGTTTGAAGACTGTGAACTCAGTGTATTTCTCCCAGAAGGCATGAACAGTGAAAAAGGTAAACTGAATAGAATATGGCTACTGAAGCTAAAGGGGGATGACAGTCAATTTGGGAATTTATATGTGTTATTCCTGTGGCCCGGGACAGTCCAGTCAATAAGTGAAATAAGCGTCCCTCAAGATAAGCCAGATATGAGACAGGTGCGATCTCAACCTGCCATGTTAACAAGATGCAAAATTTGGAGCTGCTCTACAAATAATGAAATGGTTATGGACAGATTGTCAGTCAGGGTTGGCAGCAGCCAGGCCAATTCTCTGAGGATAGGCATACATTTTCAAATTCAGAACTCATAAATAGCATGAAACTGGCACTTACGGTGTGGGGTAAATTCATCAGCTCTCACACAAGCTGCTATTTTCTGGTAACATTTTCTGTCCAGGTGCTCTGTCTGGTTCAAAACAGATAGAAGCCCAAATCCAGGGTGGCTTTTTACTGTGCAAATATGCTTTCGTTGCAGTTTCTCTTTTTCTCAGACCCTTTAATGACCTGGAAAAGCCCCGGTGAACGTGATAAATCTGTTCTTCCATCACACCCTCGGTGGTGGGACATACCCTGTTGTTCAGCTCCAGGTGTTACGCAAGTTTAAAAATAGAACTATTGCCTGTAAAAGGAGAGTTGATTGAGGAGAGGCCAAGGGAGAGGCAGGGGGGAGAGCAGGAGCCAGATGTGTGGTCGGTAGCCCTCTGTAAAGAGAGGAGGTTCTGTAAGGATGGTGTTTGTTTTAGCAACCAACACGGAGAGACTTGTGGAAAGGAGGCCGCAGGGTTGTAGGCTTTAAAGATAGAAGACGTGATGTTGAATACCAACAAAAAAAAAAAGCGGCTCCACATGAAAGGAACAGGGCTGGAAATATGATGTCACTTCAAGAGTGAGGAGTCCTACCTTTTTAAAAGATGTTAACGTTCACATTACATAGCCTACAGCTGCAGTGCAGACTGGGGAAGGTCTGTCATTACAATTTTAAGCTGAATTCTGTAGTTATAATAGAGTATTAGTTATTTACATTCTAATTATTTGAAAAAAAAATCTGAAAGGATTTTTAGATTTATGTATACCTGATGTAAATGCAAGAAAAAAAACAAACAAACAGTTAACAGCAGGTCCACCATGTAATGACATATGGAGTGCGCTAAAGGTTAAAATTATGGAAATGTGATAATGTCAATTTTAAGATTAATAACAGGCTATAATACAGGATTTGGGTCATTCACTTTGTCAAATGTAGGAAAATAATTGTATCCTGTAATAATGCAGCATGTGAGTGACCCTGAACTCCCAAGTGTAATATTATTCATATTTTTCATCAGTCAGTGAGGGCCTATGATCTGCATTAGACCAAATCTAGCCAAAACTTACTTAATATTAAAAGAACATATTGTTGTTTTAACCCCTTTCGTAAACCCATTTCAGCGAGGGGGCAGTGGCTCTTCACAGGGAACTAAAAGGTCATCAGTAGATGCCAAATAAAAGTGATATTCATCATCTGAAAGCTGGGAGCAGGGAGATTGATTTAAGATGCAGATGAGCACTGTGGGTCAAGTTATTACAGTCTTAAATGTATTATTAACATTGCGTTTTGGTTGGGAGCCTAATTTTTTTTTTTAATTTGGAGTGTATAAGGGTTAGAACATTATGATGAAATTATATGACTGTCATTCCCACGTTCAGTTATGTGTCATCAGTTGTTGCAGCAATTTTTAGGTTGATACACAGATTTGGTGCAAAATCTTACCATTTTTGAGCAATAAAAATGGTCAAAAATCCCTCCAAAGTACCACATTAGGACACCAAGACCTTGAGGAACACCATACAAAAATTCATCCTTTGATCTGGTCTTAAAAACGTTTGACATTTTGGGATTTCTGTAAGAACTCCATTTTTTTCTGGTGAAGGTGAGGGGTTAACAGTAAGGAGCTCAGTAATCTGTGAACCCTTACATTTAAATCGCCAGCAGATCATGTCCCCTGCGCAGCCTTTATGCCATCTCATTGGTGGCCCTGGGCCACTTATAGTTGAATGGGTTGGTTTTGTCCTTTTTGCTGAAGGTTTAAGGTGTATTGTTTGTCCAGGAGGGTTTTACTGAATGAATGAATAAATAAGAACACCTGTTTGACCTGTTTCTTCCTCAAGGAGCTTGTTGACAGTGAGGCTTTCATTTTATGGTTACAATGAGGTTAGGATTAGGTTTAGGTTAGGGTGAGGATTAAAACCAGGTTAGTGGGCGGGGAATGAATGTGGTCAGTGGTGTGATCTCCTTAAGATAGAAGTACAAGGATGTGTGTGTATTTGAATGGATTTGTGAGAGTGTGTGTTTCCACCCACTCAGAAACCTATCAAGGTTAAACTGAGCAGGAATAATGTCACACTGCGAGGCCCCATGCTGGCTCCGCTACAAGCTGTCTTTTCCCCTCATTGCTCTAAATGTTTTCTGTGGCCACTGAAGTCTTTTGAACCGTATCTACATCAGCGTGCACATGTAGTGAAGTCACGGTGAGGTTATCTGAGTGTGCTGCTTCAGTGATGTCATGGACTGATAGTGGAGCAGTGATAAATAAACTGACTCGATCCCAAGAGGAAACACTCTCCTCCCTTTTCTCCTATCCTCCCTCATTCCTCCTCCACTGTTGTCTTTTGTTTTCTCTCCTTTCCTGTCCTGTCCTATTTGGTTTCTCTCCCATCCTCTCATCTCCTCCACATCCCTTCACCCCCCACCCATCAAAACTCCTCAGCAACCCCGCTTTTAAGCACCACTGCAAATGAAAATGATGCAATCAGATCATTTCATCAAACTCAGAGTAATGTCATGGGATGTATTTGAGTGTGTTTGATGGAGCTCACCCCTTTAATCCAGCGCTAAAAGCTAGAAAGAAAGAGACAACAACAAAAAAAGTCCTCATCACATGTCGCTTCAGTCACATCAATGCTTAATTGTGAAAGGGAGACAATAAAGATGTATTTGGTCTATTTTTATCCCAAAGTAACAATTTTGAAACAGATCAAAGGAGCTTTTCTCCATGTTTCTGTTCCTCTCACTTTTCAGTCTTCCCAGTTCTCCTCTTCTTTTATCATCTCTTCTCAACCCCCCCTTTTCCCCTGTCTGTCTGTCCTCTCATGCCCCTAAACAGTTTTAAACAACATCTGCTGAACCCAAGACAGTATTCCTCAGAGGGATGCAACATTTCACCAAATCTAGTAAAACAAAATCCAAGCCATTCTTCCCTGCTCCTAAACACAAGGCCAACAAAGCCATTTCAGCCCCGAACTCAAACCGAAAAACTCGACTTCAAAACTTAATTTGCAAAAACAGATAACCGCCATTCCTCGTGAAAAAAAAGCTATGATTTTAGGGTCTACTGCTTCACATAACATGCTTTCTGAATCAAAAAAATCAAAATTTAGGTGCAAAAGCTAATCTTCAATCATTAGCCTACTATCATAATTTTTTTTTTACATTTATATTTGAAGAAGATGAAACAAATTGTAGCTTTGACCTCAAACAGTACTGTATTATCTTTCTCTAACCCTTTTTATGCTGCTTTTTATTATGCTATATTTTTTGTATATCACTCTTATCTTATCTTATCTTATCTTATTCTGTGCCGGTAATCCATTATAAACAGAGCCACAGTTCATGTTGTGCTTTGACTCACACTGTTTGTACAGTCTCAGCTCGCATCAGTGTGATCCTGACATCCTGACACTGATGAGCGATGAGGGAACATCCCAGTGTAAATGCTAGCCGGTGGTTTGAAGGTTCATGGGCAAGGGTTAAGCATAACAAACCAACGTGAATTTCCTCTTATTTAAACTTTTACCAAACATTTACCAGTAAGCCGATGAGGAATTTGTCCTGACCACAAGGATTAGGAAAGGGGACAAAAACATAAAAAAAAGGGGTTGGTCAAGGACAACTGGGCCTACAACTGTATCAAACAACAAAACACTGTAATCTGTGTGACAGCCGTCAAGTAAAAATTCACCTCGGTGCAAGTCACCAGATGAGATTTTAACCCCGACTTCCTGTATAACTGGCTCACCAATAAAGTCAGCGTTGCCGCCAACAAGGTAAATGTTCAACCCTGTTTCAAAATGTACTCTGCCACAGTATTCACTTGGAGATTGATTTGTGAAAGTGCAGATGAGAAACCTCCCCCAAAACAAGCCTCTGGGCATCACTGAGGTTTTGATCCATTTTTTTCCTCACATACACACTTTTTCATGACTGCACTCCTGCACATTGTTACACCTGCACACATTCACGTGTTGGTCGTCCTGTGACCTTCCGCTCATAAGCCTCTGTCTCTGGCCTGAAGGCTCAGCGCACCTCTAACGCTGCCCAGAAAGGAGCAGTTCACACAAAATACACACAAAATACAAAAAGATATTTTCCCACTTACTGCTGTTGCAGTTTTTCATATGTAAATTTTGGACAGTTTGAGCTCCACAGACGAATAGCCCTCTGGTCCCATTGTATTCAGGTGAAGGGAGATGGGGCGATCGTGGCAGAATGGAAACGTTCCTTAAAGCAGTAATTGGGATGGGAATACGAAATATGAAAGATACTGCACTGCTGGCTGGAACTGTTGGTCAAACTTTCCAGATATAAACAGCAGGGAGAAATGGCAATTGCATTTTCCTCTGTGGATAATAGTACTTGCGTATTGTGTGTTTTTCTAGAATGAGGCAAATGTTACCGAATGGATCATCACCTGTTTGCTGGTGTGCAAAATAAACGTGACAGTTTTAAATCTTCTTCCACTCCATCCACATTTTTTAGACCTAGTTTGGAGAGGTGAAGGGGTCATCAGTGATGTCCAGTTTAAAAAAATGGTCACACTACAATGAAATGGCTACTATGGGGGGCTAACATCATCACACATGAATCAAATGTGGCTCATTGAATCCACATGAGTCTCAGCTTTCCAGTCAAACCCAGTTTATGTCTTTGCCATTCTCCCCTTGAAATTTAGCCTAAATTTGGAGCAATACGTTGCCAACAACCAGAGGGGCGCAAAGGCAACACTATTTGTATTTGTTCTGAGGCAAAATAATTTGGACTTGGATTTTATTATATGTATTATCTAAAGCTGAACTTGTAAATAAATGCTTGGAAGGGTAATTTATTCATCAGAAGGCTGTTATTTCGTTACTTGCTGAATATGAATTTGGATTCGACATCGCTACTGACAATCATGCGTGACATGCTTGGTGCCAGTGCGTTCCTTAGGTCGTCTAGTTTCGTATAGCACCAGTCTCTTCACTTCAGCACTAAAACGTTTAATCACATGGATAAAACGTGTTTGTATTTATACGTGTTTGCGCGTGTTAGCTTGAACTTGTTTTTACAGTTTCAGGGTGGCATGCGCGCGCGATGTCCGTACTGGCAGAGGAACTTTGAAGTCAGCTCTCATTGTTTAGGACTCGACTTTGATGTCGCCTGAGACTTTGAAGTTAAGTGAGGTTGGACTATCTGAACGCTTAACAGACTTCTACCATCATACATATGCAGAAAAAGACAAGACATGGATGGAGGGACAGAAAGATTGAGAGGGAGCGACACGTATAGGACCAAAACACATGGAGAGAGAGAGAGAGAGAGAGAGAGAGAGAGAGAGAGAGAGCATGGGAGGGCAAAAGAGCCGGATAGAGATAAATTTTAAATGAGTGAGCAAATCAATTCTTCTTATTTATTTATTTTTCCTCCTTGTTTTGATAAATTCCCAATGTATTCAAATGTTTGACAGAACCATTGATGTAATATTCATGCCAATAAAGCATTTTGAAATGGACGGAATTGAATCGAGGGAGAAAGAGCCAGCGAAGGCGATCAAGAGAGAGACAAAAGCAACAATGATGGGAGAGAGGGACAGAGATGGGAAAGAGAATGAATGGTGGGACATACAGAGAGAGAGAGAGAGAGAGAGAGAGAGGATTGTGAGATTAAAAAAATGACGGGAGAGAAGAGGAACTGACAGAGAAGAGAAAAAGGGGAGAGGGGGACAGAAAGAAGGGAGAAATAGCAAAACAAGAGAATGAGGAGAGAGAAGGAAAACAGTGAAATGGACAGAGTGGCGGAGAGAAAGGAAGTGGAGAGAGAGACACAATGGAACCTGTAAAGAGAAAGGGATTCGCGCGGCACAGACCAACAGCGAAAAGGTTGAAACAGTAAATGGTTTTCCGCCCCCATGCTGTTTGATTGGGCCATTGTCATATTTCCAGCCAATTAACTCGAGGCACCTTCTAACAGACCGCCCCCCGCTGATTTTCAAGGCTCTACATTTGACAGAGAATTATCTAAGCACTACTTCAAACGCCTGTCTTCGAGAAAAAGACCAAAAACGGTCTAAAAGAGTATTTAAAAAAAGGCTGTCTAATCTAAAAAAAAAAAAAAAACACTATAAAGTAATCCCTTCAGGGTGGCGGAGGGCTGCAGACGCAGGAGAAGAATGTCTCCTATTCTCTTACTGTCATATTGTTGAGTAGGGGAGCGGAGTAAAAGTCAGGCCTTTGGTTAATTAAGGTAACCGTCCTGTCTGTTTAAAAAGCTGAACTCTGCAGCGTCTGCGAGGGTTAAATAGGCTGGAGAGTGGCAAAGTGATGTGAGCGGTTCATCAGCGATAACTCAATTGCCACTACTCTGAATGAGAAGCAGTGTGGACAAGAGGAGCAGACAGAGGTGCAGAGAGATTATGTGTCATGTAAATGTATGAGAGAGCGACAGAGAGAGAGAGAGAGAGAGAGAGAGAGAGAGAGGGCAGGACCTCCAGACAATAGTGTCCTCTGCACATGAATGAGCCTTAATCAGTCATATAGTTTCATATTCATCTGTTTTTTCTTCAACAAGTGGAAAAAACTACCAGGGAGATGAGATAATAACACTCGTTTCTGACAGTAATCAACTTGTTTCCACAATTTTTCTTGAATCAAGTGTCATTTTCTGGATGCTCGTGAGCTGATCTGCCCTGTTTCAACATATTTACTTCTTTAAACTTATTTATACTCGTTACTAGAAAAATTACTGGAAAAAGTAAAGCTGCATTAGGAACAAGTGGGATTATCTCATTCTACTGGCAGATTTATTTCACTTGTTTTGGAGGAAACAAAAGTTTAAAGGTAGGCCTTTTTTTTCCTAGGATGGTGATGTTACATTACATTCTGTCATCATGCCATTGCATTCGGAAATGAAAACTCACAGCCAGCAGTTAGCTTAGCCTGGGAGGAGGGGCCAATTTTGAATGTTCATTCAAACTGCATTTGGCAAATCCTCCTTATTCTGCCTTTAAGAGTGAATATGATGAAATGACTTATTAAATACCCTTTTTTCTGACTTAACGAGACTGAGACAAGATGTTTGATACCATTTTCACCTCTGTACGTCCAGTGGTTTCATTCATTTCCTTTTAGCTTAGCATAAAGACTTAAAGTCTATAGGAGTCATTAGCCTAGCTCCATCAGGGCGAAAAAATAAACCTTACAGCAACTCTGAAGCTGCTTTATTTACACGGTGTATCACATGCATTTAAAATACACGCCATGGAGTTCTTTAAAAATGAAAGTCCTTTCAGGAGAACTTAGATGACTGGAGCTACAACCACTGATCACATGTATCCTTCCGTGATCCACGCACTGCTGAAGGTATAGGAAGATCCGGCACAAATTCACTGAGAGTGAGTGTGTGCACTTTGTGCCAGATCTATCTGTACATTCAGCAGTGCGTGGGTCACTGTGATAGATGGAAGGATACGTGTGTTCAGCGGTTATAGTTCCACCATTTAACTTCTCCTGGAACAACATTTCAAGACATGCATTTCTAACACATGTGATGCACTGTGAAAATAAGACCGCTTCAGAGTTGACTCCCATAGACTTCAACTCTTAGGGCTCTAGTTTCGCAGACCGGCGCAGCTGCGCATTTGGCGCAGTTGCGCCAGGCGTGCTGGGTGTGGCCAAGTGGATTTTGCAAGTTTGGCACGCCGTGCGCCTTGGCGCAACTGGTCCTCCTACCGGCGCAAGGGTGGAGAGAAGGCGTGGAGTGGGTTTGACACAGCCGATTCACTTTAAATCAATCAAATGAGCCAATGTTCCCTCCCTTAAATGCGGTGCGGGTGTGGCCAGGCGGATTTTGCAAGTTTGGCACGCCGTGCGCGTGGCGCAAGTAATCCGCCGTTCCTCCTACCGGCACAAGGGAGGAGAGACGGCGTGGAGTGGGTTTGACACAGCCGATTCACTTTAACCAATCAAATGAGTCCGGGAGACCGGCGCGGAGCGGAGGCCGACGAGCAGTGCGCACACGTCACCAAA
>OMLB01050779.1:0-13646 GCA_900302555.1 Myripristis jacobus
ATTTCTTAAAGTAATGATGGCCACTGGTTTTTCTTTAGTTAGCTGATTGGTTCTTGCCATAATATGAATTTTAAGAGTTGTCCAATAGGGCTGTCGGCTGTGTAGTAACCTGACTTCTGCACAACACAACTGATGGTCCCAACCCCATTGATAAAGCAAGAAATTCCACAAATGAACCCTGATAAGGCACACCTGTGAAGTGAAAACCATTTCAGGTGACTACCTCTTGAAGCTCATGGAGAGAATGCCAAGAGTGTGCAAAGCAGTAATCAGAGCAAAGGGTGGCTATTTTGAAGAAACTAGAATATCAAACATGTTTTCAGTTATTTCACCTTTTTTTGTTAAGTACATAACTCCACATGTGTTCATTCATAGTTTTGATGCCTTCAGTGAGAATCTACAATGTAAATAGTCATGAAAATAAAGAAAACGCATTGAATGAGAAGGTGTGTCCAAACTTTTGGCCTGTACTGTATATTTATGTAAACTTATGGAATAGGAAATCTTAAATAAAGCCTATGCTGTTGTGCAATCACCCACTCTGGCTGACATCATTCATCACTGATGTGACTAGGCTACAGCAAAAAAACAAAAACAAAAAAAAGCAAATACAAGACAAAAAACAAAAAACAAAAAACAAAAAGCAAAAAACAAAAAACAAAACAAAAAAACACCACAGCTGATGGCAAGCGAAAGATTGCATGATGTTATTTTGACTTGGATGAAGGATGATATGAAGTGAAACGTACATTATGCCAGGTAAAAACTAACTATCTAAAAAACACAGCATCAATGCTTAATCATCTGAGATGGAAACACTCAATCCAGTTTACCTCCTCCTGACCCATTACAGTCAGCCATTTTCCATTGTTGAAGATGCTGGATTCAGTGTTCTCATGGCTTATTTGGAGCCAGGTTATACACTCCCAGGTTGGCCAACCTCACAGCTTGAGTGGAAAAACAAAACTGGACTGCTTGTCAGTCAAGCATGACCTGTTATACACCTGATAATGTGGCACTGACAATCGATTGATGGACATCACTCAACACAGTCCCCTAAATTACAGTAACCTGCTATTATTGATGATGAATGGAGGTGTGAGTATTTGCAACTATTGAAATCACTATAGCACTGATGCAATAACCACTTATGATCACTAGTCTGTCATAAAACATTAACTGGCACAAACATTGTAAGTTATTTGGGACTTCTCGCTGCCCATTAATGCTGTGCACTACTTTATTGCCCCTGGCGTGGAGCACGCACTGCCTGTGATATTTGACAATGATGTTTTTTTTTCTTTTAAACCAGAACCAAGGTATTTGTCCTGGAACAATGTCGTCTGTTAGCACTTGGGAAACAGGAGACAGATGGAAACAACAGTGCCAGCTATTCTATTAATTGAATGTTCACGCCACCATGCATACTGTGCATTGTGGTATTAAAAAAAAAGAAAAAAAAAGAAGAAGAAAACTCCTATAAAACGAGTACATAAGTATTCACTGGGCGATTGAAGAGTGAATTTGATAAGAAAAAACAATTTTGTTCCCATTTCTGTTAGAATTTTAAACAAATAATGTGAATGAGCTAAAGGGGTGATGCAAAAGCTCAGAGATACGAGGGCAGTACAGTGGCTTCCATGGTTAACCGATGGTACTGATGCCTCTACTATATTATATTCATTTGTACAATTTGATGTGTTTACATGATGCTGCTTTGTGATATGATGCAGGTTGTTTTATGTACTGATGCAGTCCGGGACAAATTTCTCCTATAGAGACAATAAAGTATCTTTCATCACCGTTATCATCATCATCTCTCTCATCTCAATTGCTTCCAACATCTCATCAACAAAGCCACTGATTTTTTTAATCTCTAATTTTGGTATTGGCCCCAAAAATATGGTATCAGTTGGGCTGTACTAAAAATACAATATGACTCCAGTTTCTTAACTAAACCTTTTGGCAATATTCCTGGGAAGCACTACCATATAGTAGCCTGACCTAGAAACCACAGGGTTACTGGAATGGGTCTTTAGAATTGCAATCAGGACCAAACATTTGTTAACACCATGTAATGATGCTCAATAGAGAGTATGTTGCATTTAGATACATGCATTGTTGTAGTTTATTGTTGCTGGCCATTCACTGTATCCTATTCACCTGTTGCTCTCTGTTGGGTTCACACAGCGTCTGCCTGGCACTGTCTGTCTATTCCTCTCTGTGGTCAATGAGTGCTGCAGCAGAGCTTAACGGTGGCATTTCAAAAGGCATCAACGTGGGCTGTTGGCCCAAGCTTTTTCCAGACCTCTCTCAAATATGAAGAGCATTTACTGATGCCCGGTGTGAGCAGGACGCTTCCTGAAAAGCTTTTATTGTTTGTTTTCAGATCATCAGCAAACAGCCATGCAGACACGGGGGGGTTGCTCATTTCAAAGGATGACAAAGGTCCCTGGGCACGTGGAGCATCCAGGCACAAAGCAGCTTCAGCTGCACACAAACAAAGACAGCGCTGTCTCTCTGACAGACATACATACATCACATCATTATCAAACCCACAGAGCACAGGATAGACGGACAGACGGTCTGTGTGCTAAGATAGGCAGCATATCAACACATGCACACACTTGAGACATGGAGACAATAAAATGCAAATACACACACTCACACAAATTCCACAAACAAGCAGCTTGGCCTAGTTTGGAATGAAAATCCTATCTCCCTGTAGGTTCTTTAAGTACTTCAGCATTGATAGGCACTTTGCAGACACTATCCCCTTATTGAATCAAATAGCAAGTGTGGCAATAGCTGCCAACACTGGCACAGTCTCTGGGGTTCAAAACCATTTAGCATTCCCAGAGTGTGCAGTGGAGGTTGAGAAAGCGTAGTGAGGTAAGGGCATACTGAAGGGTGGAACTGGAAAATCATAGCAGCATAGAACCATGTTGCTGCTACAAAATAAAACAAGAAACACAATGTTCCACTTTTTAATGATAAACAATATCATAAAATTGTTATGGGTGCACTTCACCAAGATACAGCCTGCCATTAAAAATCTACAATAACTTAACTCTGCACTTCATAGAGAACCATAGAGAACCCACAACTGACAGAATGAGGACAGCATGCGCTCCTAAATTATGTATCATCACATGGAAGATTTTAACACCAGATCAGCAGTGTGTGTTAAGAATGAGTATGTGCTGCGCACTACATAAAGTATCACCAAGACAAGGCAGGCCCAGACAAAGAAATACATACACCTAAAGGCCAGTGCCTATTTCTCTGAGCACATATTGGTCCTATGAGACACATTTACATCCATTTGTCTTATTCTCATTATAGGTGGCTATAAAGAGAGGGAAAGCAGGTCCTAGGGAGTCCTTACTTCAGTGAGGGAAATACACAGTGATAGAGAGAGACAAACAGAGTGAGAGACAGAAAACAGAGAGTCAGTCTGATGTGTTTAAGATCGTTCATTCCCCATTAGGATGACTGATTCCAGGAATGGGACCCTGGGATGATCTCCCACTCACTGCTGATTCCATATTCCCTGTTTTCCTCCAGCTCTTAGTGAATAGAACCCAGATGGAGCACATGAACTGAACTCTAATTTAGATAGTGCACATGGAGCAGCTGTAGTGATGTCATGGCTAAAAAGAGGTGGCCTAAGAAATGACACCAGTCCGCAGGAGGTTGAGGTAACCACTGGAGTACAGTGTCAGATACAGATTATCTGAACTGAAGACAGAGACCCTGCTACAGAGCTTGTTTTGTATTCGGCAGACTGTTGCCAAACACTATCTGTCATTTTGGGGGCACTTTCATCTGGGCGACCAAACAGTAACGGATAGCACTGCCACAGTCGGACACCCTGTTCCAAGGCCAACACAGCAGCTGCAGAATGCCTATCATTTTAATCTTCACCTCGTCCAATGCCCGCTGCTTTGCCAGACTCAGTGCAGACCTAAGGCATGTCTGTGCCAGGACAGAAAAATTGGAGATTAGATTCTACTTAGCCTGGCTCAAAAAGAGGAGTGACATCAAATAGATCACTGAGCCCCAGTTTCCAGCTCATGAGTGAACGGGTTTGCTGCTGGGCCAAATGGGAGTAGTGATAACTAGATAACTGAAATAGCCTGCCTAGTCTAATCAGTTTCTTTATTTTAGATTGTTCGGCATGGTTTGGGTAACTGTGCCCTAGAATATACAGAGCAGGCTTGTCACTGGTTCAAATCCCTTGAGAGAAAATGTGTGGTGAAATATAGAATGAGAAAGTCTTTCTTATTCTTAAAAAACAAGTACATTTGCGATGCCCTTGAATGAGACACTTAACCTCCAATTTTTCCTGTGGAGCACCACATGTGTAGCAAGCCATTGCTGTAAAACAGCATGCCTGCTCAGTAACCTTTCCATTGATAAATAAACAAGGAAAACACATTTGTTACAGTTACATTTTTGTTATTAGCTGGAAGCAAAAAGGTGGTAGATTCTATAGCATAGACACAAAGATAGCAAATAACTCTCAAATCTTAGCCAGATCAAGATTTGTGGACAAACAACTTCTAAAGCAAGGGGAAACAAAACAACAACAACAACAACAACAACAACACAAAAAAACAAAACAAAAACAAAGAAAACAATGCACAGCTGCCCCTTGTTTATTTTCACAAACCAGCACTGGAATATCAAAAATTCAAAAAAGGGCAATCTACTGAAAGATTTGTAAAAATCATATTTTAATTGTGGATTTTCCCTTTAATTTGATGCCGTCTTCCATGCAGACAGACTCAGATTGAAGTCGATTTTTACCTACCTCTGAAAAGGTCTAAATCTGCACAACTGACTGAAGTGAGGAGTTAAATGGCTCTCTGAGGAGCTCTCCCCCACTAGCAGAGAATAAATCCTCACATAGTCTAGGGAGACTGGTTCTCATTGATAGCAAAGAGCAAATAATGTGAAACACTAGTTTTGGAGAGAGAGGAGAATATCATTGCCAAACTGAATGAGCACATTGTCATTGAGTCTTTTTATACTGGGCAACCAAGAATGCAAGATATTCTGTGTCACAGAAATTGTTTTACTGTGAAAACGTGCTTCTTATCAACTGCTACAAAAGTCATTGTTTACAGTACTCAGTCAAGAAATACTCCTTGTCTGATTTTTCCCTGATAGAGCTTTTGCAAAGTTACACTGACAGTGTTTAGACAGCATCAGCAAAACAAAGCAATCACTGATTGCCAACTTCAACAGGCTTGACTAAAGAAACTGAGCTAAAATGCAAGTTTTCACTCAACAATATGTTCAAAAAAAAATTGCTACTGACAAACTAGAAAACGCACAGAAATCTATTTTCATTGCCTTCAATCACTGCAGATGAAATAATTGTACAGTTTACATTAATTTCTTAATGAATTACACAGGCTGCCTTCCAATAATTCAACAGCATTCAGTTATTTCATGGTCAGTTTCCTGATCACAATGATGTACTGTGGTGACTTCTTTCTTTCTAATGAAGACAGGCTTTCAAATCACAGCAGGAGATGTTTGGCTGGACTCAGTCCAGCATCAGCTAATCAACTGTGGCCAGCCTGCCAGCCAAGGGGTGACAGAGTACACAGTGAGCAGAGGGCAGGGTGTCTTTAATTTACAGTACACAGGAGTCATGGGTGAAGAATGATGATGGATTAGCGACTGCAGGTGGTCAAGTGTCAGAAAGTTGGAATCTGAAATGACGCAGTGGCTTTGTCACATTCCCAAACAAGCTTAGGATGGGAATCGCTCACACTCACTCCCCTGTCTCCCCCTGTCTTGTTCCAGGAAGTATGGTGTGCTGTTTTCCAGTCAGGTGGATATGAAGGGTTGCAGCAGAAACAGGCTGTGCATCTGGCCTTCCTGTTGTCCTGCAGCAGCCTGGCCAAAGAACAGGCAGGGCACAGACTAGGTCAACAGGAGCTCATCAGTCAGACACTGAGACTCACAGGCATTCCTTTCCTCTTACTGGACAGCAGCAAAGACAGAAGCGAGACCAAACGACCACTACCCTGACTGAGCAGTGACTAGCCTAGCTGATAAGTCACATCACAAGAAAACACCATGCTAAACAGACACTTATATTCATGCAAGCATGATTTGTTGGCTATAGAATAAAACACTCCTTAATTATAGCAAGAATTCTTCTACACTAAATGAATATCAAACTGTACAATGTGATTAATTAGAGGTCTTATAATAAATTTGAAATGTTAGAGGGAGTTCATCATGAATATGTCTACATCTTGTATTACAATTCCTGAAAATTAAGAGGGGAGTCAAGTCTGCTTCCAGTTCAGGACATGACAATATATATAGAGTAAAATACCACAAGGCATAACAGGAGAGCTTGGACCTTCATTTAGGGTTTTTTCTTGAAGCAGTGTGACTGTATCCATTTTATTGTCACAACAAGGGATACAGAAGGATTCCCTTTTTATGTTGGGTTATTAAAACCTTTACCATTTCATTTCATTCTAATGACTACAGGGTCCTTGGATAATGTCCAAAAATAGGGATCAGATTCATCCTGAGAGGAGCCATGTCTGTGTTTGCTAGCATTAGACAGGTGTGTAAATCTGGTATATGATTGAGCTTCTGAGACTTACTAAGGACAACAATGAGACCTAGTGAAGCACTTTGTAAGTAAAAAGCTTTGTAGGGATGTCCAGAGAACTGAGTTTAGAAACCGACTCAGCCCAGGATTTTAATGGATGTTTGCACTTGGGATAAGACAAACATATGATCCACAGATCCCATGATAAAACAAACCTTTGTTGAGTTGTTCGAGATCAAACTCTGAGAAAATGGCTGTGACTTTCACATCCATAGTCTAGTGTTTTCAGTTATTTTATTTTCTTGTCTGCTAGAACCCTCACGCCACTCTGCTTGGCTATTCCTCATTACCAAGATGGGTCTAAGCTTTGGTGTGAAATGTGTGCTGACCAAAGCTTGCATTATTATTAACCTTTATTTAACTGTGCGCTTCATTTACAGATTCAACTTACTTTCCCAAGCTCATTGCTTTTTGTAGATCTTCAATACTGCTATCACCCAAATTGGGCTGCTACTGAACAGACATGAGGGAAAAAACAAAACAAAAAACAAAACAAATAAACAAAAAACACACACAGGCTTGACATTTAGAGACCTCTGATAGCATATAGTATTCTCCATTTTACCTGTTCTAAATTAAACCACATCAGTACAAAACCATTTGTTTGCTGGTTTGTTTTTTAGAATTAAAAACTCTAAGATAGAATTGAGGCAGTTTATAAGAGTTTATCTGGCCACTGAGCATTTTGGTAGCCAGAGGTATACAGAAACAGCAGCATACACATGAATAAAAGTCCATGTAAGAGCTGTTGAGTTTTAGGATTCCAATAACAGATTTGACAGTATTTATATGGAGTTTAGAAAATAATGGGGTGAGGAGAAGGTTTGCAGTGTCTGTAAGAGATATGGAGCATTTGTGAGTGGAAAAGATGGAATCTGTCACCTAGTTAGTTGAGATAATATTTGTTTCTACTGGGTTCCTAAAATAATCATCTATATAAATAATAAGAGAGAATATTATGACTTCAGCTTCTCGCAAAAATTGCACAATGGTAGTGCAAGAGATAGTGATTGTGAAGCTTTAACCAGCAGCAAAAGGCTAACTGACTCAGGATGGACTCTGATTCGCTGAGAAATAACTTGGTCAAGAAAATGCATTACTGCACTACACTGAAAAGTAAAGAAACATGTTTGCTGTGTCAGTACAGAAAGCCCACTCTGAACATAAAAACAGCAGTCAAGCAGAAATGTTCTCAACCTCATCTGCCAGCAGAGGTAAAACATCCTCATACATTCCAAGTGTTCAGGTCATTTACTGAAACCCTCTTGTCAGCAGGTGGGATGCTAATCCAACATGCCCATTACTGAGGAGGCAAATCTTCCACTTTGCTGTTTATGAAGACATAATGCATGTCTGATCACTGTGCATTTAAACTACCTGTAAGAGGCTGGGTTTCTCTCTGAAAAGTGTACAACTCTCTACCCTAGTACTTCAGCACAGTATGGTTGCTGGCAAGCCCCAGAGGGCCACTTGGCCTATGTTCCTGTATTCCTTTAATTATTTTGATTGAATCATTTTAACTGGCCTGTATGTTAATACGGTTACAACAGCATTCTTATGCTGATCCACGCTACCTTGATGGAGCCAGTGCTCTACAAAGACGTCAATTAATTTGGACCATGAGCTGGCCAACAAAGAGGGAATTCCTTTATGTTCCAGAGAAAATGCAAAACAGACATAGTTGAACATAATACTCATTAAATGTATTCCTGATAAAGTACCTTTTTTTCATGATTAGAGGTTTATAAGGTTTTGACAGCATTCAGATTGAGTATTCTGGTGATTTCTATGCCAGTCTTGTGCCCTAAAATTACAAATCATTATAAAAGTATTCAGCATTTGTGAGTCATTTTCCTGAAATGACCACAAATAGGACTAAAACATGTTTTTTCTTTTGGTAGAAAGATTAGGCTGTGATTAAAATATGGATTCCCCAGAAAGGGCACAATCAGCCCCATATCTAAAGCTGCTCATACAAAGGTAGCCCCCCTTCCAAAGCTTGCTAAGCTATTACAAAGCAGTAGGAAGGCGTCTAATTCTGAGTAACATAGACAAAGACATAATCAATAGGAGGAGATACACAGCATTTCTGAGTTTATTATCAAAGGGTGACAGTAGTGTGACTTTGCTGTGGGCTGTCACTCTCAAGGACATATGCAATGCTGGATAACAGACAACAGTACCAACATTCAAGGATGGGCCAGAATTGTTGCTCCCAGTCTGGGAAGACTCCACAGCCAGCGGCTGACAGATACAAAAGGCACTTCAGGACAAGTTTGATTTGGTATGCCTTGAACACACAATCACAGGATTAACAGCTTGCGTGTCGTATTCAGCTTCAAGTGTTTCTGGGCATGCCAGTTTCATACACACATTGTTAGTTGATCTACCATAAATTAGTAATTTTCTTATTCAAGTAAGCTAAAGCTCAAAGGCTATAATGTACCATACTTTGATGTCCATGTTTCCAGGCTATGATCTCTAATTACAGACAAACAGGACATTTAAACAGCACATGCCTTGAATACTGAAGAATGGTCAATGTGTTTACTGTACCAACTGCTAGGAACCATGGAAATCATGACTGATATAACTTCCTCTACGTCCCAGCTATCAAAAATTGGACAACCCCATTTCCTCATGTTGAATCCCTGCTCTGCTTTTCCTTGCGCTGACAGGGTGTTGAGATGATGCATTTATCCACGTGTTTCCACATTCTTTGGTTATGGTGTCAAAGTCCACTCTGTTTGGAATGGGTATCCACCATGTCCAATGGATCTCATGCTATCACCAGACATTACAGAACACAGATTACCTTATGGTATCAGTGGTAGAATGTCTTAATCCAACAAACCTCAATTTGTGCTAAAGTGCTAATGTCATATGAAGGAATGAGATTACTCAAGGGTGGTCTAGGAATCTTGCTTTAAAGGCAACGATACATTTCAGAAAGAAAGACAGCTATATAAGCAATGACAATAAGCAAAAATATCCATCCCAGTGTTTTGGAGAAAGAGGACGATGATACTGCATGTCTGAGGGGAGGCCAAACTGTCAGGGTAGAGTCTGTGTGAAACTAATTTACCATAGGTGTACAGCAGGCAGTAGAAGGTCAAACAACTGTCTCAGCTAACCAAGACTCACAAAGTACATCACAAAGTACATACACAGAGGGACATATTGTCCATATGAACACTCATTTGAACATGATTTGCTTACTACAGACATACACACATACACCAATGTGTCTTAACTATGCTTTCAAACAGGCAGGAATCACAGCCCACAATGTTGCCAATTTGGTTAACTAAGCTGGCTGGCTATGAGTAAGATTTGGCTAGCAATTTGGTTACAGTATGTGTTGATGTTCCTGTTAGGTTTAGTTACCTATATATTGTCAATATTTTATTATTTATAGAAATTTAAAACTTTCATATGACCATGGAAGTACTTATTAAATGGGCTGGGTAATCAGTTATCACATTTGTTCAGAGGCAGGCACATAAAACATCACTCATAAAAAGAGGTCGGTAAAATTGTCTAATGCAACTGTTTAATTGTGGAATTGCATCATCTGGGCATTTGTGTTCCTCTCCAAGGTTGATTGAAAACAACTGACTTCTGGTTACTGTACTGCCAACGACCTGAACAGAAAAAATAACAGCTATGTTATTCCAATGGCAACGTAGTTATTGCTACATTGGTATAACCCTGCCAACCCCAGCTTTCAAAGATATTTCCAACTTTTTGGCAACATCTTCCTACATTACAAAGACCTCTAATCATCACCACTGCATTATAGGAGAAATCACACAAGTGCAGAGTCTGTGAAAGTTCCCTTTTTTGACCATGCAAAAGTCGCCACAGTCTCTTTTACCTCACTGGACAAACATGCCATTGCGCTCGGATGTTTTTAAACCCCTTTTATCTTGGGACCAAATGGTTCCGCTGACTGTTTTGCCCTGAAAATAGACTCAGTGTTACTGGACCATATTTTACTGACAAATTAATCAACAAATGTCTAGCATGCTGACCATAGGCACTGGTCTGCCCAGTTTCCTTGTGAGGCAGACATGAGACAAGACTTTGGCTACTCACTGTCAGTGTGACTTGGTTCTGATAAAGACCTGCTTATCTTTGCAGCAGACGACAGCTTACTCCTCAAACTTCCACTTGAGAGATAACACAATCAATCAAATCTTAACGAGTTCCTCTTGTTCCCACATTTCATTCTCTACTTCCACCACCAGAAGTGTTATTGTCCTTTCAAAGCCCAATCTCTGACAAACCACAGCTGCCTGTTTTACTGTCTGCGTTCAATGTAAGGCAGTTAATGTAATGGAATGTACATTTTTCTCTACTCTAGTCTATCACTGCATTGGTGCTGCACATCAAGACAGATAATCAATCCCTGCTTCAAACCCAGGCTAATCACTCAATTTTATTATTGTATGATCCACCTTGCCAGAAAGTAATAATACTGTACATAAGCACCTCAGGTAAAAAACAGATTCAAGTGCTCCTGTCTGTTCACATTTTCATTGAACAGCTTTAGACTGTCGTAAGGGAGAACCATGAAAAATCAAGACATTTGATGATCAATTTTCATTACTGTATGGAGGCTCATTTGAACAAATGAGAGTGGATGTATGAGAAGAACAGGCTGATCAGTTTACATGAAAGCAGACTATGCCATTCCAGAGAGGAGGTTCATACAGCAGAGTGGACCATGGATCACGGGGATCATAGCTATACCAAGCAGAGTATAAGTACTTTTCATAGCCCTGAGATTATGATTGATTATACAGTGAGGCTAATCCTTCACTGGCTCTACGTGCATTTTACTGTGACTCACTTCAGGGCTTAGCCACACATACAGTACAATATTCTCTATAAGTTCATAAACAGTCTATGTGATTGGTCTCCTGTGGATCCAAAGTTAGAACAATACACTTGCTTATGTCTGTCTATTTATAAATGATGGTAATAAAAAACCAAATCACTTTCTTTCTGTGTCCACAGGTGCATTTGTTAAGATGTCTCCCTATTTTTCTGAGAAGATTAAAACATATTAATCTTAGTAATAATTAGTGACTGCAAGGAAGGCAACATTGGCCTGTAATGTAATAGCTATAGATATAGACAATATAATAAAAATTTAAAAAAAAAAATCAATCTATGACAGAATCAAGACCTGAAACTATAATGTAATGTCATTATTCAAATACTGGCATCACTTATTTTAATATATCATATGATTAGTTACGTAGTGTATTATGATTACATTACTGATTATTATTAGTTATTTCATTAAGTGGGTAACAATTTTTGGGCTGAATAGACAAAAGTTTGTGCAGGGTTCCTACAGCTTAAGGAGAGTTAGATTCAAGACTTTTTGAGACTGTTATAATGCCACTCAAGATAAAATTTAAGACCAATTTTACAAAACTACCTTTATTCCTACTGTGCCAAGTTTAAAAAACATGTAGCACAAAATACACAGTGCCACATATAGATAGCCTGGTGCTGGTTTCAGCCATGCTACAAAATTTTGGTTGAACAGTTAACTTTCCTTGAATTTGCACGTCCCCATGTCATCCAGGGTACAATGACAGCCAGTTAGCGACTGTTCTGAGCATCCCGGCCACAAACAAAATATGTGTGCTGTTGGTTCCCATATCCTGATCTGCGAGACACTATTGCGGGAGGCATTTGGTAAATTATTTCTAAAAGAATTGATGCTACCAATTATTTTGAGATTTTAAATTGCAACAACAGCATTTTTAGGACTTTTGAAAAATGTATTTAAGACATTTAATAACAATTACGGCCTTATTTTTAGATCAATAAATTCCATGCCAATGTGTGCGTATGTGTGTTAGTGTGTGTGTGTGGACAGAGGCTGGAGGCTAGGGGCTAATCTTTTCAAGCATGCAGTGGCTCCCTAGCATTGCCTCCCAATCTGAGCCTACTGTGCTCTATCTCTAAGCAAACATGCTACTGCTCTGAAACGATGCAGCTTAACACCCACCACTGATAAAACACTCCACCGTATGCGTGATTCTGTGTCTATGTGTGTGTGTGTGTGTGTGTGTGTGTGTGTGTGTGCATGTGTATGCACAAATCCCTTGACAGCTGCCTGGTTCTGGTCTATTCTGTGTCTATTTTCTAACACGTGAGCGATGAAACAGGCAAAAATGATCACATGTACACAGGCATATGTACATGTACACAAGCACACTTATATTAAGATGCACATGCTAAAGAAATAAACTAAAGAAATAAACCGAGGTTATGAAGACACCAGCTTGTTTTTACAATCTGTGTTAAGCCGCTGCAGTTCAGAGTGACTTTGAAATGGAAATGTTATGGAGGCACAGTGACCTAGGGGCAGAGGAGTGGATGTGAGCGTGAGACTGGTGATACAATCTCCTCCTTTGGCAGGTTCCCTCATGCTTACTGTTAGGGAAATCTCACTCAGCACTTTCCCTTACCCAACTCTCAGTATCTACACGCACACGCGCACACGCACACACACAATCATGGTCCTGTATTAGCTGCGTACAAAAACAAATCCATAAAAGAGTGGGCATGCCCACACAAATGAAGGCAGAAGTACAAAGCAGAACCACGATCGAGCCTGTTAATATGGCTTTTCTAACTACAGGGCATGTTAGTCACTTATCAGTCAGCGCTCATTAATCGGTACTCACCTTGTTAATAACTACTCAGTCAGTGCATATTGCTGACAGGACATGAGATCAGATCATAACAAATCTTTTTAACAAATTTAAATCTAAATTTAAATGTCTACCTTTAACATGAACAGAGGCAGAGAAACAGAGACTGGGGGGAGCAGAAGTGATGCTGAGTCAAAGCGATACAACAAGAGCAGACCTGACTCTGTTTCCTCCTGTCTCCCCGGCTGGTTCCCCATGTTGGTGCACTCCGAGACTCCCACACTCTGCACCGGGGCGGACTAATCCAAGACTCCGTG
>OMLB01050784.1:2318-21310 GCA_900302555.1 Myripristis jacobus
GACTGATCCACACACTGGTGTCTCTCAGTAAGGCAGAAACATCTGGAAGCCATCAAGCCCCCAGAATCAAACACTTCCCCTCTCGGTAATGACATCCTCACGTCGGCCGGCCCGCTGCACCTTTCAGCTCCCTCTGCTCTTCGCTCTCCTTTCTCCTCTCCCTCAGTTGGCGAAGATCAGGGCCTTCTGCCTCATAAATACAATGGTGGATCTCTCTGAGGAACACCACTCAGAAGTGTGTGTGTGTGTGTGTGTGTGTGTGTGTGTTTATTGATAGGTGTGTGGGAGAAGGGCCTGCAAGATGTTACTGCTCCCTTCATTCATCTCTTCTTAACAAACATGGTGATTTTACTAGATTATGAATCATGACAGTGGGCAGGCATGTGTGTGTGTGTATGTGTGTGCATGCGTGCGTGCGTGTGTGTGTGTGTGTGTGTGTGTGTGTGTGTGTGTGTGTGTGTCTGTATGTATGTATACAGAGTGTAAGCAAGCAATTACTTTTGTTTAGGCAAAAATTAAAAACAGCCATATACCCTCTGCAAAGACGTTATAAAGGCGTGTACCAGGATCTGGGTGAATACTCTTTGCTGATTGGCCGGAGGGTGTGTGATAAAACCTTGTAATGCACACATAGCGCAGCTCGAGTCTAATTGTTGTTGTTGAAACACCAGCAAGCTCAGTGACAAACAAACAGAAAAAGACGTTCTTCAGCTCCACATTGTGCTTTAAAACCCTTTCACACACAACTTAATGTGGATTATCTTTTACTTACAATTTACAATTTGGACAAAATAACCCATCATGTGATTAAATGACATATGATTTGATGATCTCTCTGAAGAATGTCAAGAAATCAAATATCGCCGACTGAATACCTTGATAGTGAAACTGTAACAAGATTATAGGGATGACAACTGGCACTTTTATCAGATATTTACACACACACGTGTAAATGTTGAGAAAATGCTGTACAAGCAGGTCGAGGCACATTAAACAGCAGCCACAATCGTCTAATAAATTGAGAAAACGGCATATCTTTTCTGTAATTCATCCTTTAAAAGCAGGAAAAGACAAGAAAACCCAACAAAAATATGAGACAGTATCTCTTCTCCCATCACAACATCGATGTAGTCTCAAGATATTGCCCAAGTCGAATGATAAGTGAATGATAACAGGATTTATGGATGTTTTCATAACTCCAACATTTTGGGCAAAATACCCATTTTCCAACGTACTCAGACTGAGACAAGATGTTCGATAGCATTTTCACCTCTGTACATCCGGGGGTTCAGACGGTATGGGTAGCATTTGGTGTTAGCTTTGCATAAAGACTTGTGAAATCTGCCCAGTTGCTTTACAGCACAGAGGAAGACGGCTTTCTGACACAAAACGGGCAGCGGGCTGCTGTTGCCTCAGTGCAAACAGAGCTGCACTGCACTTTTCTGGCACTTGAAAACAAACACAAACAGAGACGCCAAGGTTGGGAAAGAAGGCCAAGTAGCAACATCCTTTTTGTTACAGGAAGAGAAAAGGCGTACAGGAAATACAGTCTTAATTTGGACAAAAACAAAAAGAAAAAAATAGCATGAACAATACCACTGCTCTGAGATGAAGGCTATCACTTGTCTCAAGGATTCATTTTGCACAGCTGCTCTCAGCGCAGTGATATATCAGTAAAAAAAAATGCCACACACAGCACCTTGAATATTTAGATGTAGCACCCAGCCACATCTTACTCAGAGATCCCCCTCTGTTTTCTGTCTCTCTGCCTCTCTAACCCTCCAGACCTTTAATGAGTTTGAGATCGAGCAGCACCAGGAATGCGCGTACGACCATCTGGAGGCCTTTGACGGGGACAGCGACACGGCGTCCATCTTAGGTCGGCTGTGTGGCAGCAAGATCCCCGAGCCCTTGGTCTCCACTGGCAACAAGATGTACCTGCGCTTCATCTCGGACGCCTCAGTGCAGAGGAAAGGCTTCCAGGCCACACACTCCACAGGCACGTGTGTGTGTGTGTGGGAGCGTGTTTGCGTGTGTTCTTGGTGTGCAGCTGTACATTACTTTGTGTGTGTGTATGTGTGTGTGTGTGTGTGTGTGAGTCTTTGTACCTGTTGAGAGCATCACTCACATTCCCCATCAGCTTGCATGTCTCAGGTTGGACTAGTCTGTTCAGAGCAACACCTCCCTCTTGTGGTCCAATGCAACACTTACGCCACACAGCGCCACTTTATTAAAACATGACTTGAGGTTTTTTTTTTATCACTGGGGCAATAAATCATCCAAATGCCTCATTATTTTACAACAGCTCAGAGTCAAAATTGCACAGCGGGTCTAACTAAACTTATTCGTTCTTTTCTCTTTCCATTCTCAGAGTGTGGAGGCCGTCTGAAAGCAGAGGCTCGCCAGAAGAACCTCTACTCCCACTCCCAGTTTGGAGACAACAATTACCCCGGTCACACCGACTGTGAGTGGCTGGTGACGGCGGAGAAGGGTTACGGCATAGAGCTAACCTTCACTACTTTTGAGGTAGAGGAGGAAGCCGACTGCGGTTATGACTACATCGAGCTGTACAACGGGTACGATGCCAACTCACACCGCCTGGGTCGCTTCTGTGGTTCAGGGGTAAGGCGCCACGCTTTTATAACACGACAGTTTGCATTCTTATGCCACCTTCATCTTGAAATATGTAAGCATAGCCAAGGGAATACAATGTCATGTCTTTTTGTCTCATGTTCGGTTTTAAAATCTTGTTTTTGTGAAGTGAAAAATATGCCAATGAGGATGAGATTTTCCCACTTGTTTCCAGTGCAGTTTTAAGGATTTCATGTTAACAAAGTGTCTATAAATATGTTGAAACAAGGCAGAATAAAGCAGATCGTCCCACAAGGAGCAAGAAAGTGACACATGATTCCAGAAAATTCTGTAAAGTTCATTAGCACTGGAAAACAAAACAAAACAAGATTTTAAGACTGAATATGACTTGTTAAGATTTTTTTTTTTTTTTTGCAGTGTAGCTGTTAAGAGGCTGTAAAATGTCTGAGAATGTGCCATATCTGTTCTCTCTGTCCTCCCTCCCACAGCCCAGGGAGGAGATCTACTCGCCCGGAGATGCTATGCTGATACGTTTCCATAGCGATGACACCATCAGCAAGAAGGGCTTCCACATCCGCTACACAAGCACCAAGTTCCAGGAGAGCCTTCACACCAGGAAATGACCTCACAGCCCCCGACCTCTGACTTCCGCGCAGCCCCCACCACTGTTACCTTGACCTTCATCATGGCACCAAGAAAAGTACAGTCTGTCCCTTCTTCTCCGACCCGCAGACCGATGTTCCACAAGGACAGGACTTAACGCTGTGGGCTTCCGGCCCGGCCGCGAGAGGGAGATGATTCTGTGTTAAGTGAACAATGGTCTCCTTCAGCGGGGCCGCACATGGTTATCACACTCAAGGAGGAGACAGGAAAATCAATGGGATGTCAACGTGATGTTAACTTGCAGGGATTTGAGTGGAGAGGACGGCCGTGATAGACTGCGCACCGAGGAACCCTTGTTCACAGTGTGGAGGGAGGGTTGCAGATCTGAACGAGTTTACGGAGACATTCATGGCTGCGCGCATGCACACACACACACACACACACACACACACACACACACACACACACACTAGACTCATTCAGAAGTACAGACTATGGATGCTTTTATTAAGAGGAGAAGCATCAACTCCTGGGTGACAGGGCCCATAAAACCAGTGATGAAAAGCTTCTACCTACCACAAAATCCGCCATGGAGCCTAAGGATTTTAGCCATTATGGCGGTGCAAGGGAGGTTTTTTTTTTTTTCTTTTTTTTTTGAGGCCATGCTGACTTGAGCCTTGAAATGTGATCTGTACAACTTACTGTGATCAGATGGCTGCTGATGCATATGGGAATCAAGAGGAACCTCTAGACAGACATTGTTATTGCCTTTGACGCCTGGGGGGACTGGTCTGGACAACCCAGCTCACAACGGCTGCAACTGTTTTATTTCATGTCTTATTGTAAAACCCATGATGTTTGTGTTTACTGTATGTGTGTGTGTAAAGAAAAGAGAACAAACAAAGGCTCATTCCTACCTTGCCCTTTGCTTAAAGCTTGTGCAGAGGACCATCGACGAATGGGAAAATGAAAAAAATAAATAAAAATGAAACAAAAAACGCAAAAGGAGAATTCCAAAATGATCTGTGATGTTAATGTTAAGCCTTGCAGTTATGGTATGTCGTGTGTCCATGCTCTTTGAGTTTGCACCATCTTGGAACTTTGCTCATGTAACATATCCACAGGAAGAGGCATCGCAAGGAAAAACTGCAGCTGTTCAATGTGGCGTGACAGAGGGATGGATGTCCTCCTGCAAATATGCGTCCGCGCTCACCCTGTGTTGATCATGCGATTTTTCAATGGATACTGGAAGGGAATATCTTCCACAGCTGTCTCTTGGAATCACACAGTTTTGATAAAAGGAGAGATTCCCATGGTGCTAAAAATACAGCGAACGACAGGTTTCTGTGGATGAAACTGTGAGGCGAAGGCATTCAAATGGAGACACAGCGTGCAGACAGCACACTGCATCAACAGCACTAGTCCCGTGGAACTACAATATTGCCTTAGAACCAAATGTATGCTCTTGCACAGACGTCTTGTGTCAGTAGATTGTTTTTGGTTTTGGGGCAGGGTATTTCATTTGTCAATAAGTTTGAAGAACTTGAATGGTTTTATTGTAAAAAAACAACAACAACAACATGGGAAATGTAGTCTGTGTGTGAGATAGAGTGTCTATGGTGCATGTGTGTTTGTGTGTGACGGTTAAATTTTTTTTTTTTAGCTGCTCTCTGTAATGCATACACACATTCTCACACATAAACACATGCTTTCATGTCCTCGGACACACAGACACACAGTCACTTCCTCATTGTGTGAATTTACTCTATGCCATGCTATTTTAAACACACAGTTCCCTTCTGTATATTTGGATTGTGGGAGAAAGTGATGTAAATTAGAAGGCCATATGAGGTGCATACAAATCGCATTGTTTTCTGTGTTAAATGCAAATGTATACAGCATGTATGCATTATGTGTAAGTGTGTGTTATAGGAGATCATAGAGAAATGTGAGTGTATGTCTGCAAGCTGTATGTTTTTAATTGGATTTCATTGCTGTATGTGCCAAGTTCCATGTGACCCTGTTCCACTGTAGTTATGTTTTATGGTTCCACCTTTCTGTCTGTCGTTCAAACACTGACATGACTTCCCCTACATCGGTCATTAAAATACACACAGGTAAAACAACACGTCCATGTTTCACAGACTGTTACTGTGTTTCTGCCTAGGCTGCTTCAAATTTTCACCTCGTTGAAACCGATAAAGTCAACAGCACTGAGGAGGGTGCCAAATATTAGGATGGATCCAGACATTAAAAAGAAATTATCCCATAGTTAATGAGTTGGTAAGCACATTGGTGTATACCTAGTAATCATATCAGGGGATGGTGAGATCAGGTCATACATGTGGATGTGCATACATTTAAGGTCATTTAATCCCAGAAATGTCACTAAAATGCTCTGTGGTAGTGTGCGGCAATTTCTAAGGAGGCATCCACTGTAAAATCATAAAATTTACCACAAAATCTTAAGTACTTTTATGTTGTTATCTTTTCTTACCTTTATGAAGTTGTTTGCTGAATGTTCCAGCCATTTTGTTACATGACACTTTTGCACTCTGCTTTCAATCATCCACAAATCCTAGAGCCCCAACTTGACACGTAAAACTCCTCATTTGAGCAAAATACTTTGTTTGTTTGCAGTACACACTGCTTTGGAGAATTATTGCATGTGCTGTGTCATAGGCTGTGTTAAAGCACTACTGCACTTAAGCACCTGTTCACATGAGGAGCTGACCTTCCAAAGCTGCAGCATTTTGTCAAGAGGTGTTACACTTTCAACACTTTGATGCCACCTACAGTTCCTGTAGAGCACTGCAGTCAGACCAGTATAACTATTAACCATATACCAAGACCTTTATGCAGCATCCAAGACTGCTGAGTCTAACGTGGTTGTAGTCAAACACATGGTGATAATGTGGAACTTCCAAGGTCCACAATGAGGATTTCAAATGGATTTCAGGAGCAGAAGGAATTATATCAAATAGAGCGTTGTCCTGACTTGAACAGAGAACAAATGCAGAAGCAGGAATCTCAGAATTAATACCACTAACTAAAACATTCCTTCAGAATACCAACCTTTAAAACCCAGGAACTTATTTATCATGTAAAGTTAATTCCCTTTAAAAACACAAATACCCTTTAAGCACTGTAATGTAACGCACAGGTTGTGAGATGTGGCTCATTCTGTCCAGAGATCATTTTGGTCACATAGCATCTTTAATACCACCATTATAATAATTAGGATATCAAAAGTATCGAGTATACATACATCATTTGCATTGCGGTACACAAATCTGAGCTGATTTATGTTTTTATGTCTTTCATTCATTGTTCTCAGGATCGCCTTTTATTGTCTTGACATTGTGCTGATACATTGAATCATCCTGAAGAACTGACGCTATTTCAGGAAGGAGAACATTTAATTGGACATGTATTGTTAAGTAATATAAAAAGTTTGGATATTTCCAAATGTAACTTGAATCCTATAGTCTACTACTTTCCAATACCAATAATCAAGAATCTTGTTATAAGCCAAACTAGAATCCATGTCACCAAAATCAAAGTACTTCAGGTAGGTTTCTTAACCTACAGTGGTCTTGCAGTGGGGGGGGAAAACTGTCCTGATATTTTCTTCTCTTTTTAGCAGTTAAGTTCTTGAAGCTGTGGGAACAGTCTCTTGAAGCCATGCCTGTTTTTCTGTAACAGTCCCAGTAAATGGATTCTCAGGAGTCCGAAGGTGTGTGTGTGTGTGTGTATGGGTAGAAGGAAGTGAGGGCAAACGTGAAACACCTCACTCACTCACTCACTCACTCATTCAAATTCCCGTGCCTCTGTCCTCCACCACCTTTCCCATCTCCGTCGTCTCAGTCTGTGCTGCCTGTCAGACGCTGGTGATGGAGGCCAGACAGTTTGATGACTTCTGAAGTTTCTCAGGCTGCGTGGTGGGGGGTTCTGGGATGGCGCGAAAGCTGAATGGCAGTCCGATACTACTGGTGCCAATGTGGCCTGGGCTCAGCGCTGGGTTCTGCCGTCTATTGCTCTCCACTATGCTGGATGTATTGGATGCCAGACTTTCACGTGTCCTGCACAGCAGAGAGATACACATCATGGAATAGAAAATCCAATGAAGCTAAACTAAATTTTCACCACAGAACTGTGTATGTGGTGCTTGGCTTGAATCATTAAAATACAACTTAAAGTATTTTCAGTCATGCTTTGTGGACTGGGGATAAATAACCTGAGTTTCTCTGATGCAAAAAGGTGCACAAAAAAATGTTGCGAGGTTGTTACAAAGTAAACGAGGGGATGAAGGGCAAGAAGAAAAATAAGAAAAGAGAAAGTAGACATTACAAGGAAACAAACATCGTAAGAAAGGGAAAGATTCCCTTCTCCAAGTTTTTCAAATGAAGGCAACAGCTGTATCCAATTTATCCTGTCAGGAAAAAATTTCATTATTTACTGATAACATTTTAGAATAATGTGGGTGTGAGCCTAAAACTGTGAGCTACTGATGAATAAATAAAAATTAATGACATACTTTCATTGTATGCTAACTATTTGTCACATGGCAGAACATCATTTGGAATGATAGTTTTAAAACGACTGACCTGATTCATAAGTGAAGAATACTCTCTAGTACATCACTTGTACACCACCAGCAAAAATAATAAAAATATAATTTTGGTCTATACAGCACATGTGTAGTTACACCTACAATTCCTGCCCTTTTCAGGAACTCATAAGGTTGTCATTACTTTCACTGATGGTGTGTATAAATGATTTGATCACTAACAAATAATACTGGATGGCTCTTACACAAATTATGAATGTTAAATTGTTGTGCTGTTGGTGTGAGTGCGCTGTCCATATATTCATAACCTGTTTGAAGTTATTATTAAAACAGCTGGCACCTCCTAAAGTCAAGTTAAAACAAAACAGTCTATGAACATTCGTAAAGGTTAGTAAGCCATTTGTTGCCATCAAGATGAAGGAAAGATAGTAATGACGATGCAGTGACACAATTCAACGATCTGGGCCTTTTCCATGAGTAAATGTTTGGTGCAAAGAGTGTCTGTTAATGTCTTGGTGCCAGCAGTGTGCTCTGGTGCTACTTGTCTACCTACCTTGTTGTGTGCTTAACTGTGGAAGGTTGTCAAATTGTGAAACTGATGGTAGCAGTAGACATTTGTTGGGTGTGTAAGGCAAGGAGAGGATCCAAATTAAGTCCACATCAAAGTCTACATGTAATAGTGTGAAGATGGACACCTCAGCTGACATATTTAACACCCTGAAGCATGCATGCCACAGGAGGCCACATACCCCCACATCCGACTCCAGGGTTGACACTGGCACAGTGGGGTGTGTGCATAAAAACCACAGCACAGTTGATACCCAAACTGGGCCTTAAGTGCATAAAGATGACTGCCTCATTTGATGTCATTTCCTGTCACCAGCATCCATTCTTGGCACTTTTGGGAAACGTTCAGAAACACTGAGTGCACATTGGTCTGTGGGACAGGTAGGATGACTGAATGATGTCAGTCCAGGAGGCAATCATCTTTACGTCTTTCTACTTCCATTTTACCAAAACAAACTGTCGAATCAAACTATCTCTCATGCTAGACAGGTGAAATACCTCAGTTTGGGTTAATCAACTTCATGTTGTAGGAATGTAAGTGGTGACTGACATATTTTGGAATTTGAAATGCAATATAAAAAGTGCAACAAAACCTAAAAACAAATACTATTTCTATGTTCTATTATCCTTAAAATATATATTGTATTTTTAAATAGCTCACCAAAACAGTTTTGAGCCTACAGGTAGTCACCGCTACCGCAATGATTAACCTTATTTAGCAGGTTTTTTTTCAAAAAATTGACCCACTTTTGTGAGTTTTAGATGTTCCTATTGTACATAATGTACACTTCATCTTGGATATCAACCTACCTGGGGGAGTTGAATCCACTGTCCACTGTGACACTGCTGCTGTCCATGCTGTCCAAACGGGCAGAGTGGGCTGACTTCTGGCTGCTGCTGTTCTCTGTCTCCTTGGGACTAAGTAAGGTCAGATTGGTTTCCAATTTTCGCTGCAGGTCATGGTCCTTCTCCCGTTCCAGTAGCCACTGCATGGTTCCCTCCCCACCACTGCCATTCCCTCCACCGTTACCACCTCCCTCCCCATGGTCTTTGTTGTCCTCTGCTGTTGCCAACTCCTTGTGCGAGTCCTCCTCTGCTTCCTCTTCTTCCTCATCATCTGATACATTATAATAGTCAAAGGAGGCTGAGGGGACTGTTGGCTCTAAGCAGCCCTGTAAAACTGCAGGTGAGGCTGAGGAAGTGGCTGAATTGGAAGGCTGCTGGGGCTCAGGATTGTCTAGGGCCTCTGTTGATTTGGCATGTGAGGCTTTTCGCAATGTGCCGGACTTGGTGTAGCTGCTGTCCACATAGCCTGCAGACAAGGCATTGTGTGGAGGTTTGAACAAAGTGTCCTTGCTGAAGATCTCTTTTCTCTTCATCACCACACCACTGCCTCCCCCTCCGGGATCGACGTTGTGTTGGTGTGGCGTCAAACGGGCATTCTGTACAGGCTCTGGTGTCTGGCTTGGTGTTAGTCTGACTGAGCCATTCTGTCCCTTTGTTGCTGACAAGTCCTCTTTGTACTCCATTGTGTGATTAGAGGTGAGGTGAGGGGTTTGGCGGTCGGCTGGAGAGCCCTTTCGGAGTCCCCCTGATGAGGTTAATGTGTCATATTCTGATTTTGCCTGAGGCGAAGGGGCAGTTAGGATTGTTTCATTTGACGTATTGCACTGGAAGTACTCATCTGTTGAGGGCTTAGGAGAAAGTCCCATCAGCTCATTGTAAGTTGGCAAGCTGTCTCTGCTTTTGTTCCTCTCCATTGTACTCCGGATCCTTGACTCATCCAAACTCCCTTTCCCCAAATCAGGCACATTAAAATCAGAGTGGAACTTAGCAGCAGAGAACATGATCCTGGAGTAGTGGGAGGATTTCTGGGTTGCCCGCAGGGTACCATCATCAGTGTAGTAATGACTACGCTCTTCTAGACTGTGTTCAAAGTCTTCTGGCGTGCCCAGTGATGGACCCTTGAGAGAGTTGTCCATGGACCGAGAACGTTCTTTAGCTTGGTCCGATCTCTCATGACGAGACTTCCTGTCCTGATTGTGACTGTGACTCCTTTGCACTCTGGACTGGGACGTCCCACGTGAGGGCTCCGGGAAGGGCATCTCTGTCCTCCGTTTGGCTAACTCCCCAGACACATCCCATTCAGGGGTAACGGGGCAGTATGATTCAGTGATGTTAGGATTGCTGTGGACCAGGTATGTTGCACCCCCACTTCGCCTGCGTTCCAACGTGTACATGGCCTCCCGAGGTGAACGAACTAACGAGTGGCTAAAAAAGCGGTAATCCCTTTCCATGAAGACAAGGTCCCAATTGGAACCCTCAGACGGATCTCCCCGGGACGTCCGGGGTTTGCTGTGTGAGCGGGACTTGCCATGTGGTGCCCTCCTGTGGCCCCTGCCTCTTCTGCTGCGTGCACTATGCTGGGCTGAGGATCCTGCTTTGTTTTTCTGGGTGCGCTCTTCCTCCAGCCTCTTCATTACGGCTGTATGTCTTGCAACATTCTCTACTGTTAGGTCGGGGTTAATTCTGCGGATAATCTCCATCTCCACTTCACGGGGAATGGGGGTGGTTGGAACGTCCTCATCACGAAGTGGCCATTCCTCCGGGGGGAACTGGGCTGAAAAGGTGGCCAACTGCCTCATCTTGTCCTTTTTGAAACTCAGTCTGAACAGCCTGAGCCCAAATCTCTTGGACTGCTTCTCACCGCTGCCACCACCACTACTGCCCTCTTTCTTTTTGGTAAGCGTGTCAGTTTTGTAAGGGAAAGAAGTAATCGTTTTGCTTTTATCTGTTGGCTCTTGAGTTGGTGGCTGAACAGGGGGTGTAGGAGGCGGGGGATAAGGGTATGATGGGGGTTCTCCTCTGTGCTCCTTGGTTGACGTGGTTGGTGGAGGTTCTCCGCTATTGTGATCCTTGGGTGTCTTGGTTTGATAGGAGTCTCCCCTATGCTCTTTTGGTGACTTACTTGGGAGCGCAGAGGCATGCAGTCTGGACGGGTCTTCACGGAAAGAGTTGTAGGAGTCATTGTGGTTCTTGCGTGCAGGCCTCTCCCTAAGGCAGCCAGGTGTAGATGGTGTGACGTTGCCAGACTGAGGCGAAGTGCATTGCTGAGGTTGTTGCTGCTGCTGTTGTTGTTGTTGTTGCTGTTGTTGTTGCTGGCGCTCTGGGAGCCGGTCATCCAGGTGATACCACTTGTTGTTTGTTCTGATGAGGGAAGGAGTGATAAAGTAGGTCTGGGGAGTGACGATGAAGTAGCCCTCTGGTGTTGGGTAGATCTTCCTCTCTCGCACCAGCATGTTCAGCGTATGCCGCAGAACCTCTGAGCTTGGTGTAGGGACACCTACAGAATACATAGATTACAGTTAAAGTTAGATGAAGAATTAATTACAATAATAGTACCTATATTCAGACAGTTAAAATACAAGACAATAAGAACATTAGAGTGTGGATGGAGACAGTAAAAGATTGTCATGTAAACCATCAAAACTAACAAATCATAGCTGAATAATCTGAGTATTGTGTGTCTTGTGTGTCTTGTGTTATGTGAGAGCTGCTACTAAAAAAAGGAGTGAGGAGAGTGAGGTCTCAGCTTCTCAGTGACCAATCAAGTAATAACTTGATTGCATTATATATGCACCATGTTTCAGTCATGTCAGTTCAACAGATTTATGTTTGAAAGCTCTCATATTTTTTCATGGACACGGGTTGAGGTACTTAAGATGAATGCGACTGTACCAACTGTAGGTTACAATGTTTGATCGACCTAATCAGGAAGCAGTATTGAAAATACAGAAACCCCAACTTGCAATGAAGAAATCATATATAAATGATTAAAATCCATGCATGGACAACATCACGTAATATAAAGTGTGTGGTGTGTTTCCCGTGCCCATACAAATGCTGCTCATGTTGTACTAACATGATAAACAAAGGGAGATATCATAAATACACAGATGTACACTACCTAAAACATCAATAACCATTTGTTAGCCTGTTCTCTATTTAGTAATACAAATTCAAATGTCTGGGTTTCCTGTTGAATGACAGAGAGAGAAAGACTCTGAGCTTGAATCTCATGGCAGATGTATAAGATGTGGTGTCCTTTAATTTTAAATTTAACTGTGTGGACATTTTGGATATTTCACTGACAATCTTAACCAAGAAATTTGTTTATTAAAGCAAATTACTGAGCAGTAATTTTATATTTCTTAGAGCAGCCATTGGTGAGAACTGTAAGGGTCAGAGCCACTATGCCTTGAAATAAGATGTAACAAAATATTCCTGTGACCCAGGGAAGAGATGCAGAGAAGCGATTGAAATGTTTTTTTTTTTCGCATTTCAACACAAAAGCATATTAAAGAACATAGATGAGTAGGATGTAGGAGAGGGGGTTGTGACTCCAGTGGGAAAGGGAGATGTGAGGTAAATCTTGAAGTTTTCATGTTACAACGGAAGATACAAAGTGACTCGACTGACTGGGAATTTTGGACCGGTATAAAACAAAAAGGCAGTTGTTAAGATAGGAGGGCAGAGTTTAAACAAAGTGACAATTTGTAAAACTACAACAAACAATTTACTAATCATTTCAGAAATGCTGCAAAACTGATGTGTTTTTAGCCGCTGTTTCCTTTTTCATTTTATCATTTTTTTTCCGCGTTACTTTATTAGAGTTAGAAAAAAAATCTAAACTCCGTACTTTATATATATATATAATTATCTCTCTCTCTCTCGCTCCCTCTCTATCTATCTATCTATCTATCTATCTATCTATCTATCTATCTATCTATCTATCTATCTATCTATCTATATCTATATCTGTATCTATCTATCTATCTATATACACATGTAGATAGACAGACAGATAGAGAGCTATACAATATACATAGATATATGCATATATATCTATGTACACACACACAGACAGAATAAACATAGTATGTTTCACCAAACTAGGCTGTCAGATTTTTTGTAAATAATGTAGGGTATTGGAATTCTCAAATAATAAGTAATGATGAATAAATAACTGGCATTTAATATAAAGTGAGAAGTTAATATAAAGTGACCCCAACTTCACTCTGGAACTTGCACCAATCTGCGTATATTTTTATGGAAAATTCATGACTTACACTATCTATTAACTATCTTGATACCAAAACACAGTCTAATATTTAATCTATATGTAAGAATGATGTATCCGAACTCATCATGTTCTGGTTCCCTGTTGTCTTCTGAGGTTCAGGATCATCTTCCTACACTTAAAGAGGATGCATGGTATCATCACTCATCCCCTTAGCCGATAAACATTTTCAAAACTCAACATTACAAGTGTCTTCATTATATAAAGCTGTTCATAACCTCTGACTAGTGAGGCCTTAGTGTTGCCTGACATTACATCACCCCTATGTTAGTTTTTACATGAAAATGATGCAATTTATAAGTTCAACTCCTCTCAAATCTGGCTTTGTATAGCCTTGTAGCGTTGAGTCTGAAACACAGTTTACCCACTTGAAATTGACCATATAGTAAATTTTGTATCAGTAATATCTCATAGCAGTATTCCAGTGAAAAATAACTTACAGAAAGGTAAAAATCCCACGGATACCTGACATGATAGCACTGAGCTTGATATATGAGTTCTGGAGTACAATAAATAAACTCAAATCATGTAAAAAAAAATTAAAACCTGTAATAAATAATGAAAAATATTTAGAAAATGCTTTACCATATTAATGTTAATGTGTAACTTCAACATTAACTCATCAATATAAATGCGGTAATATAATTACAAAGCTTATTATAGTGCAGGTCAGCTACCAAGTGATTTTCTGCACAGTACAACCTGCACCAGCTCTTGTGATGGAAAGGTGAAGTGTAAACTGCATTTTGATACAGTTAAAGCAGGTTTCACTGACACTGTTAATAATAATTCTGGATATAAACTGCAAACTCTTTGTTATGTCATGAAGACGGCATTTATCCTTTTACATGTAATCTACAACCATAGAAAAAGAGTTCAATTTCCAATTCTCTTTCTACGGCTACGACATTCATGACAACGAAAACCACTAAGAACAACAACAGTCACTGAAGAGCAATGCTTTGGCCCACTGAAGGCCTTTCAACCTGGTCTCTATGTCAGATACATATAAAATGAGACTTCAGTGTTAAATTCTTCTCCCAGAGCAATGTACTGTAGCTAACTGTGGTTGTGCAACGGCCACACGACGGAGGAGTTTAGTGAGAGGATGGTCGATGGATAGCTACCAACTGGAAAACAATTGCGGAGATAATATGTCCAAGTATGACGCACATGTCAGCTGTAGATAAATCAGTGAAACCATTTTAGTAGGTTAGTGTTTTTTGAATTTTTCCAACTATATATGCATGTTATTCCTAATATTAGCTCCGGTGTGCTTGCATGCCTTCCCATTGTGGGATGAGGTGCGTGCGGTGTACCTGGGAAGCTGGCAGTGAGGTGCTCCACCAGAGCCTCCTGGGTGACAGGCTTGTGGGCTGAGTTCATAGCAGAGATGGCAAGACACAAGATCTCCCCCAGTGGGATGAACTGTGACTGGCTGATAGGTGACATACTGATCGGAGACACATCACCTATAGGAGGAAGCACAAACACGGCTGTTAGAACATGAATGAACAGCAGGCGCAGAGTGTGAGAGTATGATGTAATGGTCATAGAGCAGCAGTGTGTATGCTGCCTGGAGCAACTCCACCCCTCCTCTCTGTGTTTCCATAGCCTCTCACTCCTCCTGTTTCTCACAATGTGCTGAAGCAAAACAACTACAGCAGCAGCCACAACCTTATGTGAGATCTTTTCACTCGTGCAACAACTCTATTTCACAGATCTCAGGCTGAAAGCAGAAAAGGGACCTTACAAGATCATTTCTCAAAAGTTAAAATCCACCTTATTTCAAATATAACAAAATTTAACTTATTATACATTTTTAGCATGAGGTTGAGAGCTTTGATATTGAATTTACATCAACAAGGACAATCATCCTGCAACCAGAAGGCCAGGGTTCAGGATGCCTGCTGCCACTGGGGCTTGAACCCCACAGCAGCCGCATCTGCTCTGCTGAAGTGTCCGTGAGCAATGCACTGAATCCACCTACATGGGTGCACTGCTGTAGCTCGGTGGTTTCAGCCTTTTTGGTGTCAAGGATCCCCACACTGATACACATCAGGCCGCAGACCCATATTAGATCAGATGTAGTGTCAGGGATCCCTATCTGATAAGATTTAGTTATTCAACTACTGCCTGTACTGTGGATACAGAAGTCATTCTTACACATTCTCTCATTAAGCTAACTTCTAGTCAATGAAAAATAAGTGAAATCAAAATATTCTCCATTGTTCTGGGGACCTGTTGGAACCCCCTCACGGATCCCGGGGGGGCTCTTGGAGCCCAGGTTGAGAAACCACTGCGAAAGCTGACCCTGCTCTCTGACCTCCCTGTAAAGCAGGGGCAAGCAAAATGAGAATTTGCTGTATGGGGATCATCAGAGAATCCGCAAATAATATTTTGAGTATGACATCACAGCTTTTGTATATGATGCAAAGGCCTACCCAGTTCAAACCTAACATTCTGTCTCCTTAGGTTTGTACGCCCCCTACAGACTCAATATCACCTACCTTGTGACTACTTTGAAAGTTTTGGCCCTCCATTACAGCCCATGGTCTTTTCAACTATTATGAGTCCCCTACTGTTTAACATGTCAGAGGATGGCTTCGCTCAGTTTTTAGTAAACAAGAGGAAAGATCTGCGTGCTGTCAGCGCAGTGGCTATCTCAAGTGTACTTTGCATTTTTGTGCCGAATAAACAGAGCGCCATTCTTGAAGGAGTTCAAACTCTTGTATATTAGTATATTATATTTCATGGCATATAGCAGAACAAGAAAGTAGCAAAATGCAAGCACAGAATAAAAGGGATTCATATTATCACAGCTTGAATAAATTGATGTTTTTCTTGGGAGAAGCATTGCATCCCTGAAGTAGAAATGTGTGTTTAATCTCCACACCACAACTGTATTCATGAACATGAATCACCTTTGGAAAAAAACACTGTGAAGCAACTTGTAACCTAAGACGACATTGGCATTCTGGAAAATACCGTAAATCACAAAATCTTGGCAATATGTGTGTTACAAACTGGATGTGGCTATGCTTTCACGAAAATGAGCTTCCCACACTCCTTTTATTTATTTTTCATGTAATGGTGAGCAAAGATAAAGGAGTTGGGGAAAAGGCCAGAAGGTGAGATAATATCTTACAGAGAGGCCTGAACTAATCAAGTCAGAATATAATAAATATGAAAGCAATCTGTGATACCAATACAGTGAGACAAGGCTGCAAGTTAAACAAATTTTGAGTATTTCTTCCCCCCTCTATTTCTGTTACACATCAGTTCATTGCGCCAGACATGACAAAAGTCAAAAGACAACATTTAGCGAAGAAGATGTCGAAATTTCTTATCTTATAGAATGAAAATACTACCGTAACATCCCCAAATTCAACTTTTTCATGTTAGCTTGAGTATCAGCGAGAAGAGAGGGTGGAGCTGCTGGCGGTAGGAGTGTCAGACTCACCTGGCGCACGGTAACCTGGTGGGGACGGAGAGAAATGAGGAGGAGGAGGGGGAGGGAGATGCTGTTTCTGCACACGCACATCTTTCTCACTACGGGAGAGATTATGCTCCAGCGGGCGTTCGGAGAGATCAGAGCTGGGCCAGGCCCGCCGCAGATTGCTGCTGCGGTTCTTCTTCATCGTGACCCCTACCAGGTGGCCTTCACCCCGGAGCTACTGGGACAAGGGGTGGAATGAGGAGGAGGGGTGCAGGGGGAGGTCGACCAACCTCAGGCTTAGTGCCTCCCCCGCATTAGTAGGAACGTCCCGCTAGAGCAATCACACACCAGACATGGCAGGAACCAGTGTGCACGTTCACACACATACACACGTCTCATTTACATCCACAAGCGAGCTACAATCGACTCTGTTCAGACTGTAGTAGGTTGTCATCGGCTGCTGGGTTCTCCCAGGCTGATCTGGAGCGGTGGCAGCGGCAGTAGAGGTGCAGGTGATTGCGCGAGGCATCACCCTTTCATCGGCATCAGTCCCAGCCACCATTTGTAGCATCCCCATTTGCATGCGTAGGGAGGCACATTACGTAGCCGCTCTGATGTGGGAGGAGGGAGCAGGGAAGAGGAGGGGGGGCAGGGGTAGAGATGAGGGAAATGGGGCATTGGAAGCAAGGAGGACGGTAAGGAGAGATTTCAGTGGAGGTTTTGGGATCCGCTTTTTCCTCTAACTATAAGGTAACAGGGGATGGAAGGGAGGGAATGGATGGATGGTCAAAGATTCACAGCTTAAGAGGCCCAGTCTTCGACAATAGCTCAATTCACCACAGGAGTGCTCGGCCGATCCCCGGAAAACAAAAGAGCCCACTTAAAAAAAAAGAAAGAAAAGCTCCATTCACCCTAATGGGCAGTGAAAACTCAATAGTATGCCAAGCACCGGAGACGCCACGTTCACCTCCATCTTTATCCGATCAAGCACAAGACCCCATCGTCCTTTCGACAACAGCACACCAGGAGAGGGTGGGGAGAAAAAAATGGAGAGCATAGAAATAAATAAATAAATTCAAGAATAGATATCCACGGTTCCCCGCAATCCAATGGAAGAAGCTCCTAAGCTGATCGCTGTAGCATCCATTCATTAACAGGGGGGATGCAAACTCCAGTCAACGGCAAATCTCTTTCAACGCTAATGCTGCAGCTGCTCCCAGCACCTCCAGGAAGGGTGTGTGAGTATGTGTGTGTGTGTGTGTGTGTGTGTGTGTGTGTGTGTATGTGTGTGTGTGTGTGTGTGTGCGTCTGTGTGTGTGAGTGTGAGTATCCGCCTGCTGCGCGCGATTCTGCGTGAGCATGCATGCGTCTGTGTCTGGGTGATTGAGGCTGAGGGGAGGGGAGGAGAGAGGATGCAAGAGAGATCGAGGACATACATAAGGCAAAGAGGAGAGCAAATATCAACAGCTCTACGCAGAAAAATCCAGCCCTCACATGATGTCCGAGCTCACACAACCTTTGGCTTAATGTCTGTTTCCTCCCCCATTCTCCTTTCCCGCTTGCTCTCTCTCTCTCTCTCTCCCTCTCCCTCTCTCCCTCTCTTACGAGCTGTGCTGTACATGCTCTTGAAGGATGAGGGGCTCCTTCAACCACAGTTCTTTCTGCTTTGCACAAGAATCTTTTTCTGTCACGGTCCAACTTCCAATACTTGACGCTAGCTGCGGGGGAAATCACTTCGTTAAACAGCCACAACCAAAAGGGAATGAGTGGAAAGATGTACAGCTGAAGACGGAAGTTTGCTAATCTGTCTTCCTCATCATGTGACAAACACCGGTTGATTCAGTAACTACTGTGAGGACGACAGCTGCGCCGACAAAGGAAAACCAAGCATCACCTTAATCATGTCCAGTGTGGCAGCTATTGCGTGCTGCAGACTCCTGCTGACTCACATGGGAGCGTGAATGGACGGCTGGAGGGACAGAATTAGAGGGGAGAGTGAGAGGGCAGGACGGGGCATGGGTGAAGGGGACAGTGTCACAACCAATCTGCTCCAGTTCAGCAATACCAAAGAGAAAGATGGG
>OMLB01050785.1:0-11758 GCA_900302555.1 Myripristis jacobus
TGTGCAGGTGCGTCTCCCCTCTCAGGTTAAACATGCCTCAGGGCAGCTGGCAACATTAACTGGAGGGGTTTCAGGCTCCTGGCTTGATTTGACACTGCATCTCTTCTGCAGATCCAGGAAAAAAAAAAAAAAAAACCCACAGTGGCAAAAATACACTGAATGTACAAAATATTACAGACATCGACCTCAAATATCAATTACTCCAAAGCTTAAAAATCCTGCTTCTGTTCTTTATGATGGGCACGGGTTTAATAATGTAAACAAACATGGGATAATGGCTTTTACATGGAGTCACCTCATCAGTGCACTTCATAACAAGAGTAATAAGGGGAACAAGCTTTTGCCGTAGCGGCTCCAAAGCTTTGGAATGGATTGCCGCTGCACATTAGGCAGGCCCCCTCACTGTCTCATTTTAAAACCCTTCTTAAAACCCACTTCTTTTCTTTAGCTTTTGATACCATGTAGGATTTTTGATTTTATGATTTATGATTTTATGTGTGCATTTTACATTATTTTAGTCTATTTAAATTATAATTGTATTATTATTTTATTCTATTATTTTATTTTATATTATTTAATTTTATTATTTTATTATTTTATTATTTTATTATTATCATTATTTTATGTTATTTTATTTGATCTTATCTTATTTTATCGTGTTATCCTATTGTGTATTTTACCTTTTTATTCTGCTTCTACTGTGTTATCTTGTGGTGTTTCATCTTGTTGTGCAGCACTTTGGAAACCTTGTGTTTGTTAAAATTGTGCTATATAAATAAAGTGGATTGGATTGGATACAGTGAGAGCATCCATCCTAGACTGGTGTCGCTCTTCATGCCTTAGTCTGTGCATGCAGCATCTCCAACAGATCCCTAATGTCAGCATCTGTTACCTCTCAAGTTCTTGACAAAGTCCTCCAGCTTCATCTTCCTCTCAGGCTTGACATTGGGGCTGTACATGTCGGTGTTGAGGAGGATGATGGCGAAGGCCAGAATGAAGATGGTGTCGGGGTTCCTAAACTGCCGTACCACGGTGGGATTACAGATGCAGTAGCGCTGGCTAGAGACACAAGAGGAGAGAATAAAATCACTCTTGTAGTCCCATAACGGAACTTGGATCACAAACTCTCTTATATGAATCACCTTGATAGAGGGACAAAACACAGTGCGATAGTTACCTGACCACGGTTGCTGTCCGTGGCACTGGCAAACCCCTACTGAGTCATTCTTTCAAACATTGCGTGAGGAACTGCTACATGTGCTCAAGCAGAAGTGATGCTAGCACTGGCTGCCTTTATGCATCAGTAAATCCTCCAGACGATACAGCTTTGAGGAACATCAGCAGCAGTGACTATTTTCTAAAGGCATTTAAAAATCTATAAAAGTTTGTAGAAAATCCTTTGACTATTGCCAACACCAGGCATTTATTCCTGTGTGGTTATAATTTTGTAGCACATTCAGTTTTTTCTTTTTCTTTTTTTTTTTTTAAATACACAAATGGTATTCAGCATCTATACTGTGTTGTAAAGATCACAGCAATTCCATTTTTTTCCACACAGGTGGTACATAAATCTGGGTCATGGAAATATCCTATGCATATATACATGCGTCTAGCTTCAGTAGTTCCTTTCTTTACTCATCAAAGCCCTTTGGTGTGCTAATCAATGCCTCTGGATTCCCTTTCCCTTTTTTGCGTGCCCTTTATATCTAAATGTCATCTGTCAGTCAGAGCATGCATTAACCTGTAGGCTTCGATGAGGCGCTCCACCTTCTGGGCCTCCCCCTGGACACGAATATGGTTTTGGAATTTCCTGAGGGCCTCGTCCAGCTCCATGCCCTGAAAGTCCATCTCATCGACCACACAGCTGCAACAAGGACGCACACACATCCAGAGAAAAAAAGAGAATGAGACAAGAAGACGACATACAGTGCCACCGTGCACAGCTTTCCGACTCGCCACAAAAACTTTGATCTCCTACGAGACCCTTTTAAGATGGGCAAATCTCACTTCGCCCAGATTATATCGTGGAGGATATCGCTGTGTTTGTCAGAGAGGACAAAATAAGGGATTTCTAGTCGTAATTACACAACCAGTCATCCTTATCATCTGCAGGATCTTAATGAGTTGGGTTTGAGGGAGCTTTTACGCTATGTTTTCCCCTTATTAAATTCTCTACAGTGATGGTCCCATGACTTCAGCTCAGTGAAAACACACAATGCAACCTTTTCTGTGTCATGTCGTGACTTTCGTCTACATGATTTTAATATATTTGGGCGTGGGAATTTGGACATGTTGGACAATTATGCTCATTTTAATAAATACTTACTCCAAGACATCTCTATTGAACTGCTTCTGTCTGTTGCCCAGGAATTCTCCAATCATCTGTCTGCTCAGGCCCTTCCTCTGGAGCAGGAAGTGAGCCACGCCTACTGGTGTGTCAGGGACGAATCCCCTTTCAGTCAGGTACTGGATGCCCTTCTCTGGCTTCCTGAAAAATCAAACAGGACAAGGGGTTAACTTTTTTCATTCTTTGGGTATCAAGATGCAGTTACACTTCAAAGCAGAGACAACAGTCTTTTACTGTTTAGTCCCTTAATATGAGGATTCAGGCCAAAATAAATGTGTTTTCCAAGGAACTATAGCAAACATTTGTGAACTGAAAAACTCAAGTTGGTTATAATTGTTTGAAGTCAATAATTTGTCTACATTGCCTTAAGGTTGCCTAAAACTTAATACCACACACACACCTTACCAATAGATGGTATCATGTCACTTCTTGGAAAGCTTAAGTCATGATGACGGCCTAACTGACAGGAAACACCCTCATTATGATTGAGTAAATTTTCAACTGGAAGGCACAATAGATTTTTTGCCAATATTTGAGATCAGGCTAGTCCAGATCAGCTTTATGTATCTGTCTATTTTAGCATACAGTAACAAGCACAGGAATGTATTCATACTATAGTTAAATACGCTATACAAATCAAAATATGTTATTTCTTTTTTCATGCATATGTTTTGCAAAAATACGTGATTAACATGAATGAAACCGAGTGCAGCACTCAATGGGTCAATGTGATGATTGTAGGTCACCTCTGTTTTTCCATCAGGCTTCTCTACCACATATCATCCACCCACTGGGACCTAATCACTCCAATCACTGTTCAAGTCCCTGCTCTATCAGGGCTGAGTACCTACTTGTTGAAGAGGTTCAGGCCAATGCGGTAGTGCCTCTTGCGGATAACATCATTACTGAAGACAGGCGAGTCCCAGCTGTTGCGTGTCTCTTTGTGGTAAGTCTGCTTGCTGAGCGTCTGCTCTCGTAGGCTGTCTCTGGACGAGGACTCGGAGCTGCAGTTGATCGTGTCGTTGGAATTGGAAGTGCTGTTGATGCTGTCGTTGTCCCCGTCAGAGAAGTCAGATTCTGACTTACTCTGCCGGTTGGCTGAGCCGTTGATGGCTAGATGGCTCTCAAGCTGCCGGTGGCGGTGGCGTAGGGGTGCCTCGTCGTCACGGGAGGGGGCTCGTGGCGGGGGTCCGTGGGAAATGTGTTTGGGGCTTGCCTGGGATGATGTTACAATGTGGGTGTGGGGTTCATACACAGGCGGCCGTTTGACAGAGCTGCGCTCAGACCGGTCACTGAGCTCTGCGGAGCTGTCACTGGGAGGCTCTATGGTCAACAGAGGAAGATGGTCCATTCTAAGACGCTGCTCCTGGCACTCTAGAGAAGGAGTGCTGCGGCAGCTTGTGTCCGTATCACGACCTTCGTCTTTAGTGTCCATGGGCCAGTACTCCTGAGAGGAGTTGACTGAACGCACCCGTAAGTCCGATTCTGTGCTGGAAGGCTGGTCCCCTGACCGCGTCAGGGCAATGGAGGGGGACATGTCCTCCTCATCTATGAACAGAGTAACATCACTGTAGGATGCCAACATTTCATCATGCATGCGTCCAGCTGCCCCGCGGTGCGGCTTCACCTGATAGGCCGCTTCCCTCTCCACCTCAGGGCAGCCCATGGCCTCTGCATCAGGTCCCTCATCGCCCTGAAGGCTGCGACAGTTCAGTGCATCATCTATAGACTCAGCCAGAGATTTGACCTGTCTGGAAAAGGCGTCCTCCAGCTCCGTGATGGCATCCGTCAGATCACCCTGTGTGGCGGGGTGAGGTGCCAAGTTTGCCTGCTGGTGGACCTCCATATCTCCACATTCAGACTGCACCATGGACAACGGGGTGCCATCCTCCGTCATGGACACCTGCCTCCCTTCAAAGTAGGAGCTATGGACTTTCTCAGGGCCTTCAAAGGAGAGCTGCATCCTCATGTTAGACAGAACGATGCGTCTGGACATACGGTTCTCAGACATAGAGCTCCTGAGACGTTCAAAGTTCTTGTTCATCTGGTACTGGCGGAAGGCTGTCTGGATGGTGCGGGCCGCATGCCGGGTTATGAAGCGCCCACCATATTTACGTTCCAGCATCTCCACCTGAAAAAAGAGAGAGTACGTCAATTAAATGGATGCGCTATCCATGAAATATCTCATTGTGTTCCACAGCTTGAGGTGGTTTGTGATGGACTGAAGTTAATCCTCCTGAATGTCAGTGATAACTTTGTTCTCCTAGTGATCGGCCACTCTATGACACTGTAACAATAAGCTTATCCTGCTTTATCTGCATCGACAATCACCTCACACAGCTAGGTTTCTGGAAAAATTACCCAAGAATGCAAACAATAAAGGTGACATTCAAGGGCATAATAATACAACCAGCAGGAGGTAAAAAACATACCACCATAAGAGGTTCTTTTGTTAATTGTTTCACCTAATGAAAAACTGCATATCACCAAGTTAATTTTGTATAACTCCGTGTAAAGCAATGGCACAGAAAAAGCAAAGATAGAAGCTCTGACGTTTGACTCTAAAGTCGTGCATTATTTAAGGAGGCAGGTTTTGAGTACCTGTTTGTCCTGGAGGTCAGCGGAGAGCTCATAGCTCTCAGAGAGCGAGCGGGAGCGCTTGATAGCCTCCTCCTCAGCCTGTTTGCGGAGGATGGACTGTGAGTGCTGGAGCTTGGGCCGACGGGGTCTCTGAGGCCCCGGCTGGACCCCGTGGCTGTAAAGGGGGCTGTCAAAGTGGTCAGGGCTAATGGCCGAGCCGTGGGTCACTGGGTCCCGGCCATAACTGGCTCCACCATCCAGGGAAGGGCCACTCTCATTGGGCCGTCCATCCCCTTCCACACTACAATGAGAGAAGAAAAGCATGGTTACTCACAGATGTAATAAAAATTTGAGAGCAAAGAGATTTCATTTTTCTCCTGCCAGGAAAAAGTAACATATGATTCAGACGTAATTCATCAAGCAATTTTCAACTGTCTGTCTGTCTGATCTTCTTTCCCAGGTGCAGCTAGAGTGAAAAAGCCACTTAATGGACTTATGGTCTGTCATATTATATTGTTCAATACTATGACTCAAGTCCTCTGTGCTGAATGCTGTGTAATTCTATTTAGCAGGAGCTTACATGGAGTAAATTCTTTAAAACAGCATGTAGAACAGTCCCATGTATGAGAAATGTGAAAAAAGTATATGAGTACATAGCATTGCAGAGGAAAATTGCAAAGTCAGTGCTAAGTTAAGGGCAGAGAGTTGTGTGTACATAAATACAGCCATTTCAGAAAAGTGCTGATCTCACAACTTCAAGATATACAACCAACATTTCATTCAACACTGCATGCTGATGAAAATGCCGGTAAGAGGGTCTGTATTAATTACCATTGGAAATATGACTGTAGAAGTATGCCATAGATTTTGCCCTGCTATATTTATAAAATAAAAAATGCCACGTCAGGCTGCGTCTATAAATTTAATGCACACAGCATGCCATCCATTGTCCTTATGAAACACAAAAAAAACTGGTACTCACTCATTCTTACATTCTGCAATACAAGCCGAGGATCGCTTAGTGCGTAAAGACCTTCTATTTTCTATAAAATGCCAACTCTTCCTCCATATCTTGTCCACCATTCTTTCAGCCTAGTGAAGTCCAGAGTACACAGGCTCCTCTGAGAAACCAAAGTCTACGCCACCTTAAGGGCCAATCAGTGACCGATGACAGTTGCATCACGCTTGGCGAACAGATGACTCACAGTTCCAGTGAATGTTGCAAAGTCCAGTTGAGAGCAGAATGACAGAGCAAATATAACTTTAACAGTCGCTTAGAAATAGCCGAGGTGTGGGTGTTTGTGCAGCCCACCAGCTCCAAAACAGACATTCATTATTTTCCATGGTGCCATACTTTCACTTTTCACAAACAGCCTCATGTGTTTGAAGTGTGACCTGCCACACCCATGCACTGTACACAAACCACTTCCTTCATTACAGCTGGAAATGGACATTGAACAGAAACAGCCTGCTAGCAAACAGCATCCAATGCCGGAGTACTAAATGAAGAAATAGAGATGAAATGGAATAGGGTCGAAAGTAGAGGCTGCATGCTGACACTGCATGATATTATAAACACTAAGAACATGTAGCTTCTTCACCTCAGTATTAGATGTATTCGTAAATATTTTTCTGACCACACTGGGGCAGTCCTTTTTATTGATTGTAAAACATTGGCAGCCTGACAGAACAAACCAGGCCATCAAAATCTTAACAGCAGATTCCCACTCAAACTTTACTACAACCCATTCTGCCCAATAAAAATCTCAAGCTCAAGAATGTTTGTGGGCTAAGTGGGCTAGAGTGCAAAGTACTTGTCATTTTGCTCATTCACTGTTGTGGATTTGAATTCCATGCCACAGGGTCCCATCCTCTTTCCCATTTTTGTCTTTCTCTTCCCACTGATCCCTGTCTTACAGACAAAAATGCAATGTAGACTTATTACAAGTGACTCATAGGGTCTAGTGATCTTGGAGCTCTAAAATGTCTTTAGACACCTTAGAAGACTCTTTTCAGAATAAATTGCTGTGCTGTGCTATGTAGACACTCCAGATGCTCTGCCTTTCAACCAAACATTCAAGTGTAAAACATTTAAACACGTCAGAAAATTACCACCTGGTATGGTAACATCAACAGCATCCCGAAAATATTTAGTCTGATTCCTGCAGCTAATGGCAGTGAGACTGTGTTGAAGAATCGCCGAGCAAACCAGTGTTTCCAAGTGAGGCCTGTTGACAGGTTAACTGCATCGCATTAAGCCTTCCTTTGCTGTCAGGGTGGAGATGACCCATGCAGGGTCAGCCAAGGCCACCGAGACACAGGATAACCAGACAGTGAGTGAATTCTACGTACTCCCACAGGGCGCTAGATAAATACAACGTTCTGCTGTGTGGACCCACAAATAGCTGTGGCGCTGAATGAGGAGGCCTATGCAGCGCCGGACAAACACAAACGCAGTATGACAGTGAAAATCACACTTCCTTGCATAATCGCCAATGGGACGAATTTCCCCAGCCATCTGTCACGGCAAACTGTGACACAGCCATCCCTGGAGTCAGAGTCACACCTTGCGTGCTGTCACAGCACCAGTACAGAGACAGTGGTAATTTTTGCTGGGCATTTTTATGATTTCTTCATTGAGTCGCTGATTATTGACCTGGATACAATGAAATCAAGGGCTTGTTTGGAGCAGGGAGTTAACTGAAAAAACAATGTGCTGAGCGCTGCTTTTTATAGCGCCTTGAATGGTCCTCTGGGGTATGTTCTTTGCCCCGTCACCCCTTAAAATCATTCAAGGCAGGAAGTCAAACCTACAGCAACGGACTTTTCCTTTCCCATGGGGGACTGAAACCAGCATCTCTCCTTCCATTTTGTTATTCTGCTTCATTTTCTCCCACCCATCCCTCCAGATTGTGTGTGACTGTGTGTGTGTGTGTGTATAAGAAAGACAGAAGGCGAGAGTGAAAGAGAAAGAATAAGTGCTTCTGTCTGTACTTTTTCCTCTGAGGTCATTGTCTACTCCACTCAGTCAGGTCAGTTGCTCATGATGGCGGGAAAGGGGAAGAAAAAAGGAGGAAAGGAAGGCGCAGCATTTTGGCTGATGTTGGAGTGTAATGGATGTTTAAGAGACAAAGAGGCGGTCGGCTAGCGATGGAGCAGGGACTTGCATAACACTGCTCCATAGGAAATGATTCTATAAACAATACACTTCAGCAGTGACTCAAATGACTCCAGGCAACATGCTGTATTTATCATATACTGTATAGAGGGAGGTATGATGACTGATGATTGCATTTGTGTAAATCATCTTGAAATAAGAGGAGAAGGTTAGGGAGTTATCACTGTGTTGTAACTACCACCCAATGATGTCCCTCCATCTCGTACCCACCAGGTGCCCCCATAGTTCCGATCCAGGCATGGATAAGCATGTAAGCTCAGCTGGCAGTGATTTTCAGCCATGGGATCCAGGGGTTTGTGGGGGGGTTGACCATCTCTCTTTCCTCCCCCTTCCTTCTCAACACATCCTGAACAAACAGGCCCAGGCCCCTGCCCAGGCCTCAACCCCATTCCATCAGTCGGACCTGAGGGAGAAACATTCCTCCATCCCGGAAAAGAGGAGTCACATCTACAGGAGTTCTGGGAATAGAGGATTGCTAATGAAGTGCAGGCTGGAGCTCGGGAGGGAGAGAGAGTTGTAGCGGGGAGCGAGCCTGCCTCCCGAACAGAGGCGCAGTACCTCCCGACTCCCTGACAGAGAAGTCTAGAGACCATTATGTGCTCATGTTTTTCCAATCAACTCCAAAAGCTGCACAACTTCAAACTGTGTTTTAAGTTTTCAGATTTTTTTTTTTTTGGTCTTTGCTCTTTCCAGAATGAGAAGAGTATAACTGAATTACCCGGTCACTTGTGTGCTAAGCAACCCAATGAAATGAGCTTCATGATAAATATTTATACACGCATCTTTCAACAATGAGGTGACCCCTTCAGTTAAGCTGCCACTCCATACCCACAACTCTCACCCAACAGTGTCCCTTGTGCCGACAACACATGTGCTCCTGGCACAACAAAAGCAGATGTTTTCTCTTTCTTTCTTCACTGTGACTCAGAGAGCTCATAAATACAGATGCAAACACAGATGCACACGACACAAATGTGGGGGGAATGTTTTTCAGGTCAAAGGTTATGAGGCCACACAGTAACATGCTAATGAAGTGCAAGTGCAGCTTTAAAAAGGAAACCTCACCCAAGATATATCAGTCATTTCATCACCAATAACCACACTAACGGGTGTTTTTAATTGCTGTCAAAAGAAAGCCTGGAGCAGGCTGGTATTTACAGTGTGACACAGCTGAAAACTAGAAAGCTGCACAAGCCAGACTATATTGCCCTGCAGCTGACAGTATATAGCTGATAGAAGCCTCATAAGAACCATGGTTGCTGGCTACTGTAGCTTCATGTAACGAAACTGTAACTATGCCGAGCAAAGGCCATAGGACTTGGATAACTTGACAGAACAGAAATGATCATCCTGCCCTTTCATCTGACACCACTGAATATCTTCCATCTGCTTGTATAACCTCAGACCTCTGTCAGGATTATTATGTTAAAATTTACAAGAAAGGCGAATGCACAAAAGGTATTAAAGCACTTTGGCTTGCCCTGAGAACTGCAATCACGGTCTATTGAGGGTAATTATGCGCCTGAATAAATGAATGGCACCGCTGTCTCTCTTTATTTCACACTTCCGCAGGATCAGTTGAAATAACAGCTTTATTAGCCCTGCACAGATGCAGAAAATTAAAACAGACCCCTCTGAAAAAGTGGTGACGTAGACAGATGGTTTGACACGCCACTGGTATAAATCCTTAACCATTGCCCCATCACCAGACCCTGTCAAGCTTCCAGGTCTTGCTCTGTCTGAATCAGGGCACCTCTCCTACCAAGTCCCATATAGTGACTATCTAGCAGTCTGCCATTCTCTCTCAATAATTAATAATTAAATGATACTCCATGCCACACACAGCACCTGCCCTTGAAATTCCAGCTTTCAGAGAGCACGCTGCCACGGCCAGCAAGCAGGAGGGACACGACACACCACAGGAATGCCCTTCAACCAAGCAGGAGGGGCAATTCAACTCACAGATGGAGTGTGTATAGTAAGCCTAAATGCATCATGATAGCACATGCAAAGAGTGACTCAGAGAGGGGAGATGATCTGTTTTCCATAACAGAGGAGTTAAAATTGAAATGGCAGACCCCCACTTTAAAATTCATGATACCCTTGACTGTAGCTTTCCATTAGTCCCGCCATGCCCCTTGTCATGTGGATAGTGTGGATATGAATAAATGCAAAAGAAACACTATAATTCAGCATGCGCTTTCTTGACTGTAGCTATGCGTTACCTCCACCATATCCCCTTGTAACACAGACAGCGTGGATGCAGATAAAGGCAGAAGAAGCATTTTAATTCACTGTGCACTTTTTCCAAACATGCAAAGACGGACTCTCTGCTGTTTATTAAACAAAGCCTTATGCAGCCCGGTGTAACCTTATCCAATGACAAAATGCCCCACTCCCCCCCACAAAACACACACACACACACACACACACACAAAACAAACACACACACACATTTACACTCTCCTATTACCCTTACCAGCCATCCAGCTCCAGCTCCAACAGAGACTGAGTCTTCTCTGAGTTACACTGCAAACACCACATGCTGGCCCGCACTCACAAGACGAGGTAGTCCAAACATTACCAGTCCTCCCTTGGAGTCCCCATTGCTGCTTAAAAGGCTCCTCTAACAGAGACACATATCTACAAACTATCTGCTACAGCTCTCTGGTTGTAGCTCTCTGCTACACGTAAATGTTCCCATGGCTTTGCCTTGTGAAAGCAGCTCCCTATGGGTGGTAGGTGGCCACGGTGACAGCTAAGTGGCAGTCTGTAATCTCTGACAGACAAATGGAGGTCTTTCTTTTTTCTCTTTCTCCTTCTCTGTCCTCGGCGCGCCGGGCTGGTAGGAGTATGAGGGGGGCGGAGGCTGGGAGAGAGGGGAGTGAGGGTTTCTGCCAGGCCCTTAGCAATATGGAAGGGGGCGGGGTGCAGGGAAGGGGGTGTAGAGCAGTATAGCTCTGTAGCTAGGGAGAGAGGGAAAGGGATAAAATTCCTCCTGCACCACGCTGATCGCGTGAGCAAGGGATACACAAATGACCCTGGGCTGAGGGAGTTAGAAAAAAAAATGTATTTTACACATGCTATCAGAGGATGAAAAAATGTGGGTGGAGACAGATAGAGGGAGACAGAGACGGTTGTGAGTGAGAGATAAGTGAAGCACCCAGGGCACAGGGAGAAGGAGGGGGAGAGAGAGAGACAGATATGATCCGGTTTGAGGTGCATAGGTATAACAGAGTGAGAAAGAAAGAGAGATGAATGAACGTTGAACAGGGGAAGAGGAGAGAATCCATATGATGCAGAGTGAGGAGCAGGTAAAGGGGCAAAGCAAAAGGAGACAGGCAGGCAGGGAGAAACAGAGCGAGAGGTGGAGGGGATGGGAATGGGAGTGCATGATCATCAGCGGCTCCTTTTGCGAGCTTTGCTTTCTACTGAGAAGGGATGTAAGTGGGTAGAGATGGCAAACACAAGAGAAGCACCTCTATTAATAGAGCCTTTCAGGGCTCAGGACCAAATGTTAAGATGCATGCCAAGGAAAGGACAGAAAATTGTTTTTTTGTTTTTTTTTCCCAGCTGGTAGATACCTTCACGTTGTAGTGAACCTTCTTACTGATGGTGCCCCCATCTGTGGAGTTCACCCTGTTGACATGTCA
>OMLB01050791.1:0-17212 GCA_900302555.1 Myripristis jacobus
CAAACAGAGAGAGGGGGAGAGAGAGAGAGACAGAGAGAGAGCATGGGAGAGAGAGAGAGACGGGGCGTGTATAGCGGCAGCAGAGAGAGGAGAGAAGTGACCCAGGTGGATTAACTCGATGAGACGACGACACGCGTTATTGTCAGTGCAATAAAACCTTCACTTTCACTGGATGCGCGTTAGTTTTTCTCCTCCTGCGCTGCTGTGTGCTCATGCCGGTGTGTGTGTGTGTGTGTGTGTGTGTGTGACACACACCCACCGGCGCTGTCTGAAGCGTAGCGCGGCGAGAACAGACTTAAAACCTGCTGCCAATCAGTCCACAGTCATTTCACGTGTTAACTTGTTTCAGTAAATGCATAGTTGCCAACTCTCCCGATTCACAACCCTATCTCTCCCACAATGCTCCCGGTCAGTAATTTCTCCCGCTAATCTCCAGATTATACACTGAAGGAAACAGGTCAGATTGTGGGGGGTATCTGTCGCAGTATCTGGCCATAGCTGCCAACACTCCCATTTTTCCCAGGTTTCTCCCGTATTTTGGACTCATCTCCTGCCGCCCTCCCGTTTTGTCTTTTCTCCCGGGAATCTCCCGTAATTTTGTTTGTTAATTTTGTTTGTTAATAATAATGAGAAGTGCACAATAACAAAGGTTTTATTTTGAAAGCAGAGACCGGAAGCCGCCGCGGCTCCGTTAGTTTAACAGAAGCTGGGCTTTTTCCTGCTCCAAACTATCGTTATTATATCGGCCTTTAAAAATCCACTATCGGTCGACCTCTAGTAATTACTGCAACTTAAAACGTAGAGTAGAGTTCTCACCCGGCAGTGGGATCCACCGCGATTCCCTTTGGGTTCCTCAGTCCGGTCACAATGTCTCGTCTGGACTTGTCTGTCACTTTGAAGGCCACCACAGTCTTGTAGGAGCTCGTGGTCCAGAACAACACTTTGGAGGTCCAATCATAGGCCATGGCATCAACCATTCCCACTCTGTAGCCAGTCAAAATCTGATTACCTGGGGAGCCAAGAGTAAATCATTTAGTAAAAACCATCAATAGAGTGACCAGTGACTATTCTGAAATCCAAACCTGCCACTGTCACCTATCATTTACCCTGCAACCTGTTGTAACACATCAACGTCCGATTCCACATTCAGCACGATATAAACAAATAGTTGATTTTGTTCAGTGTAGAAGTTATGCCAGTTCATCACACAAATGTCAGACAGACTCACCGTTCCCATCTGATTTATAGATCAGGCCTCTGCCCCTGTCATTGTAGAAGATGGCTTCCTCATTGGCATCAAACTCCACAGCAGAGCCAGAGAGTGTGGGGCCACTGCCTGTGAGGGGCAGGGTGATGTCCTCCTGGAGGGAAACGTTCAGTGGGATTCCCCGCACGGCGAGGGAAGTGGCCACCAACAAGTAGTCCTTCACCTCTGTTCAAAGAAGTTGTGAAGGTGGTGACTACCAGGTATATAATTGGTAAAAATGTGAAAAAACTGTGAGGACTGCACAGTATTGACAAAAAATCACATTGCAATCGTTTAACTGAATATTGGTATTATAAACTGAAACATATGTCAATATGTATGTATATGCTCAATATCATAAATCTGCATCTATATAAACTGTAAGAAACCAGCATATCACATTATTTAGAAGGCTTTGTGAAATAACTTTGCCTCTGATTAAACAACTGCAACCTCTTGCAGCTTAAAAACTGTAAACATCAACTGTAAAATGCAGTTTTGGTTGTGTTTTCATTACTCGTGTATTCCTATGAACTATCATTAGTCTAGTTGAATACCAGCCATGGTCACCGACCAACAGGCTTTAAGAGGTGTCATGACTTCAGGTCATCAGGCCCCTCCATCAAGGGAACTCACTGAAGCAGGTGCGCTGGTCAGCCTGCAGGTCATAACCAAGACGACATTTGCAGCGGAAGCCAAGACCATCGTTGTCGGAACGGTGACTCAGGACGCAAATGTGCTGACAGCCGCCGTTGTGTCTCCCACAAGGGTTCATCACTGTAAGACAAGACAGACTGCACTCACTCTAGTATATTTGGTGTGTAAACTCTTTGGATCAGACTCATCAGCGCTCTAGTGGTGGTGAACCAAAAGATATTTTTTTTAAAGAGATATATCTGACTTGGTTTGTGCAGGGAAGCCAACTCCTTACCAACAGGTTGCAGGACAGGGTGTGAGACGGCAATATGGCCCGGACGTTTTGCGGTGCGATAGAGGATTGTTGGGTTGCTGCCATTGAACCGGTTTGTTCTCACTACACCCATCTTGGTCCAGTCGGTGAAGAACACGTGGTTCTCAAATACGGCAATTCCAAATGGATGGGGAGCCTGGGTTCCCCCATAGAGCACTGTTTTCCTGTCAATATAGACACATCATACGTCCCTCTTTAATCCTAATTTACTGTCCAGGCAAGAAGACATTTTGAATGACTAAGTGGCGCAGATGTTTTTTTTTTTTTTTTCTTACCTGTCTAAACCATTGTAGGTGACCGTTTCCACCATGTCAAAATGGCTGTCAGACCAGTAGACCCTCTGGGTAACAATATCCAGTGTGATGCCTGTTGGAATGCCGAGCCTCCTCTTCACCAGTTCCACACGGTTGCTGCCATCCATGTAGGCGCGTTCAAGCTTCACCTGCTCACCGCCATAGCCCATGTCTGTGAAGAACATGTAGCTACAAAAAAGCAAAAAAGCTCAATTTAGTGGGCTTCAGGAGGTGACCGTAGCTTTTTTTAAAGCTTTTGAAATAAATGGATTTACTGATGAGTCACAATGGGTTTAGACCCTGATTCACTGATGCACAAAGGAAAGGACCCACCCCACTGTAGGGTCCAGCGCCAGCCCATGAGGAGCCTGCAAGTTCTCAGCCACCAGCGTGACTCGATTGCCCCCGTCAAAGTCACAGATGTCGATTCGCTCCACCCGAGCCTCTAAGACATAGAGTTTGAAGTTGATCCAGTCGACAGCGATGTTCTGGACACTGTGGACCGCAGCAGTAAGGACCTCTTTAATGTCACCTCCATCGTAGTTGGCAGAGTAGACCTGGGAACACAATGGGGCGATTTCAGTGAGGACAGGAGAGATGAACAGGTGTCTCTCACCTCATCAAATACTGTCCTGGTGCCCTTAAGCAAGGCAATTAAAAAAGCCACCCGGCTTTCTGAACAAATCTTGTATTTAAAATTGCAGAATTTCAGTCATGCAACAGGTTGAGCTAGTAGTGTTTACTACTGTGGTTGTCCACTTACAGGTGACATTAATTACACATTTGGATTCACAGATAGGTTGATGCTTTAAACCATAGCTCTGAAATGTTGAATCTTGCTCATGGAACAAAAAAATTTCACAGTTATATGGACTGACCTTTTGAGTATTGGTGTCACTCCAGAAGACGGTGTGGCTGTGCCAGTGGTATGCCACCCCTACAGAGTAACCTTTACCCTGGGATGGCACCAGAGTTCTGACAAAGCGCCCGTGTATGTCGGCCATCATCACATCACCCCCGTTGGTGAAGATGAGCTGTGGCATTCCAGCTGGGAAACACACAATTTGCAGATGCCAGTACTTAATTAATCTGTGAATTTATTTTGCTTGATAATTCTCAGAGGTTATATCATAATCATTTTAAGTCTTATCTCCTTAACAGAATCATTGTGCTTTAGTATTATTATTGATTTTTTTTTTGTTTGTGGTAGAAACAGACAAAACTGCATGTTCCTCTGTGCACCTGAAACGTTGGCTCTGCAGATGTGACCCTGCTCCAAGAAGTACCCATCAGCACAGCTGCAGTGATGTGTCCCGGGACGATCTTCACACAGCTGGTCACAGATCCCCCATATCTGACAGTCATCATAGTCTGAGAAGTAAAAGAAACAGCCATTACTCTAGTTATTTATTTACATTTCAGGTACTGTAGTTACTGTTATCCAGGGTGACAGTGGAATACTGAACACATAATGTTAAAGATCCTCAATATGAATGAATGAATTAACAGGTTTTTTTGTCATTTTGAGATGCAGATACTGCAACTGTAACTATTTTGGATATTAAAAGAAAAAAAAGGGACCTGAATTTTTGCATTTTTTCATATCTTTTGATGTATTCATTTAGCACAGCCTTTCATGCTTGGATTCAGCCACTTGTGACCCCCTGTCCTATTTCCTTTTACTCTTTCACCCGTAGTCTTGCGTAAACATGCCCAGACACTTGGACTGCGCCCATCCTGTCCAACTGTAGCCCACTGTCACCCTCTGTGACCCTAATCTCCTCAAAATGTTGCTTCATTTCTCTGCATTTGCTCGGATCTCCAGCTCAGATGAGATCACTGCAAGATGTTGGAGGGTATCTTTACCATACATCATGCAGCAATGTTGAAACATCTCTGAAACTGACACTCGATGTTCTCCAAGTTCACCTTTCATTTAAATGTGCAAGCGCTGTTTTGCTGGATATTTCCACTTCCTCTATTTTGTAGTCACTGGTAGCATGTAAAACTATACTTTCCTCCAATATTTATACAGTAATAGCGGCTGTGCACATCAGCTCTGGTTCCTCATAACAACTACTATCAGAGCTGACACTCACCCACACATGAACGGCTGTCATTGCCCACAACGAAACCATCAGGACAGTAGCAGACTCCTCCCTGAGGGGACGAGTGGCAGAGGAACTCGCAGCTGAGGGCGGAGCACCTTTCCAGACCTGGGAGTCGGGATGGAATCATTATCAAAACACTGGTCATATCTAGGACACATTATCACAAAATACCATTAAAGATTTGTTTTGACTACCCATCAGCATCATCATCACCATCACCCCTGTGATAGTGCAGTTGAAAGTCTGAAGGCAGTTCGCAGCTCTCCTTAGGAAGTCATTTCTTTATCTAAAAGTTAATCTTAAACCGAGTATGTGTGAACGCAATCAAAGTAATAGGACGTTTAGAGCTGTGATTGTGTCAGTGTCAGATAACAAGACATTATTGAGAAACATTTAAGAGAACAATATAATGCTTTTAACCCTGACACCCAGCTTTTACTGCCCTATGAAAATGCTGTAAATGTGTGGCTGATGTCTGACCAGATGTCTAAAACATGCGCAAAGTCCAAGTCATCCAATTCCCCATTAGAGAATTTTTTTCATCTGAGGCATAAAGAGTTGAAAAATGCACCCCGTACATATTAACAGATGCATAACTTACTGCAGGTTTGCTGAGCCGTGCTGTTGCTCTCATCTGTTCCTCCTGGACAGTCAGGTTTGCCATCACACACTTTGCTCAGTGGTATACACACTGGAGAGCCTGGGCAGCCCCACTCACCAGGGTAACAGTCTCTGGAGTTGCTATCTGAAATGGTTGAAATAGGGAAACACTACTTTTCACAGCACAGGCACCTACAGTAACAACACAAACTGAGCAGTGAAATGTGTAAATATGAGTGTTACAACCTTTAAAATATATTCTGCATAAGAATGCTTTTTAACCAGGTGTTATTGCACGCTTCCAGTACCTTTCCATCAGTTAATAAACAGGTTAATATGTTAAAATAATGACATTGTTGTTAATTGTGACTGAAACACAGGTCTAAATTGGCTTGACTGACTTTTGCAAAATGCTAAAGTATCTCTGTGTCAAATTTCCAGTTCAGGTAACTTGTGTGCCATCAACAGGGAGTCACTCACCACATCCTTTCTCATCACTGTAGTCTCCACAGTCATTAAAGTGATCACACACCCAGTGCTGAGGAATACACCTGCCGCTGGAGCAAGTGAACTCACTTCCACTACAACTCTGGTACTCTAATGGGAAAAAAAATGGATCGCAGTTATCACTCTTTTAAATTCAGGGATCCTAAACATTTTCCAAACTTTAATTTCTTTATTGGATTTGAAGATTTATGATGATGTTAGTGCAAAATTTTGACTGTTTTCAAGACTTGTTTAGGAACCCCATATTTTTTCTATAAACTCCAATTTAGATCTAAAGCAGCCATGTAAATTTTGCATCTTTAAAGTTTGTTCTTTGCAGCTGCTCTGTACCCCATTGTAACTCCAAATAGGGCTCTGCTTGAATTTAATGTTACAAGCATTACAAATCAACAAAAATAAACAAACAGCTACCAATGTACATTATTCAATATTGCATACATTTAAACCCTGAACTTGAAAAAAGTATCAAGGTTTGGTGTTAAGTGCCATGATCCACTTTTCTTTAAGGCTGGATTCCAGACTGTTCTCAACAAGATCATTGTATTAACTTTTATCTGTGGTAACGTGCAAACAGTTTAATAGTTAAAATAAAAAAATAACCTGAGGTAAAACTTGAACTATGAACATCTTAAGAAAACCAAAATTAAAACCAAACCTGGACAGATAAAATTACATAACAAAACGGCTACAGGCTATGCGTCTGTGCACTTCAGTCTGTGTCATCCTCACCACAGCCTTGCTCATCACTGTTGTCGCCACAGTCGTCCCAGTGGTCGCACACAAAGGACAGAGGGATGCAATATCCATTTGCACACTGAAACTGGTGCAGGGGGCAGTGCTGATTCGCTGAAATGAAACACAGTGACTGAAATTACAAGAGGCCAGGCCACCTGACAGTGTAACTGACCACATCACTCCAGAGGAAACAGCCCTGTGGAAACACTTCAGTAACATTAACGGGGCTGAAATTTCTAGCATGTCCAAGGACCTGGATTACACCGCAGACAAGCTGATTATTGATGGACATTTAGAATAACAGCAGCTGAAGTCTAACACCCACATTTTATCCTCACAACAGACAGCAACATGGCCATTTAGCCATTTAAAACAACAAAAAGTTATGTTTGGGATGGAAGATTCAATATAGACCTAAAATCATTTGACATTTATTTACACCTCAGGCCTTTAGCTGGTGCTGCAATCAAGAACAAGGAGAGCAATAGTAGGATAAGTTTCATTTCCTAGATGGCCAGAACTACATGCAACCAGTGATAAGAAGCACAAAGGTTGGCTTTGGTGCCCTTACAATATTTCTGTAGCCTGAGAATCTTTAGGAGCCAAGTGCAAGGAAAAGAATTAAGATGAATGATAGAGAGAAAGAGATATTTTTTCATAAGTGAATAAACTGAATCATTATTCTATTCAGCCATGTGTTTGAGTGTTTTTGGTCCGATGAGTCTTTTCTACTCACTGCAGTTGGATTCATCGGAGCCATCCCTGCAGTTCTGTATCCCGTTGCAGTGCTGAGTGTTGTTGTAGCAGGCCCCATTGGCACAGGTCCTCTCACTGCAAGGTGGGTAGTCTGGGGAAAAAACAGACACAAACTTACTATAAAGGGAAAAAGTCTTTAAGGCTCCTTGTAAATGCAGAAGGAGCGTGAAATGCATTTGAACGTAATGTCAAATCAGGAAGTTATAAGTGATGCCTGTAAAATAAAAATTAATGTAAATCTATAAAAGTGTGGACAACAATATCTCACAACTACAGTATGCCAGTGTGTTAAATTACAAACAGACTGCAGAGCTTGAAATACTTATAGGCTAATGTTATACTGCTAAATTATTACAGGATTAAAGTCCAGTGTAGTGCTCGCTCATTAAAAAGCAAAATACAAAAAACTAGTTGAATTTACAACGTGACACCACCAAGCACAATCCAACATTTCAACATTTTCTAGCATAATGAGCTTCAAATATAGGATTTATTCTAATACGAGAAATCAAAGAGGGATAATTGCTTTTCACACTATCAGTGCATTTCATGAAAAATGTGTCCCACATGTTTTGCCCATTTAGTGTGTATTTTTATTGGATCTGAACTTATAACTATGGCTCAGAATGGAACATGGCACAAGCAGGCTAGTTTGGTAAAACTTTACAATGGCTTTATTCCAGTCATTTTTGTATTACTGTAATCTGTGGGAAGGTAAAGTAATACATCTGTATGTAATAAAAATCTAATATTAATATTTATGACCTTATTGTGGGATAGTTATACATCAGTGCAACTTCATAATCTGTATTAAAGCCAAGTCTTGCTAACAGTTTGCTAAATCTAGATCCAAAATGCACACGTTAAGATCTTACTGCAGTTGTTCTCGTCTGAATTGTCCAGGCAGTCCGTCACGTGGTCACATCTGTAGCTGCTGGGAATGCACTGGCCCTCCTGGCAGGTGAACTGGTCCGGCCTGCAGGTCCGACCCTCTGAAACCATGAGCGTATGAGGGGTTTCGTTCCAAAATGCTCTTTTCCAGACATGTTTTGATAACAAGACATTTTTTTTGTTTGGGCTTCACATTAAAACATAGCACAGGTTGCTTCAGTTTATAGGGGAGCCCGAGACATTTGAAGGATTTTGATCAAAGTTCCTAGTAGATCATTTTAGTCTGTTGGAATACTTGTGGCACCCTGATAAAGAGGGCCGTGATCAAGAGGGGATATAATTTTTTATTCACACAAAAAATTAAAACAAATTCACATTCACAAAAGATGTCTGAAAATGGCCATAAAGGATAAAGGTAGCTATTAAAAACTGCAATAAAGAAAATTATTTACTTAATTAATTAATTACTCTCCAAATTTTGACACTGTTGTTAAAATCATCTCTAGTTTACATAATCATTCAGGCTGAATGTTTTTTCAGTTTCAGCTTACAAGGTAAATACAAACTATCTTCATTTTCCTAATGGTTGTGGCTTTGTTCATGACAATGCCACCTAGTGGTTTGCTGCAAATGCTTGATGCATGCACAAGCATGAGCACGTGGAGGAGGCTCTGCCATTAACATTAACACAATAATATGCACATATTATTGACTTAGTATTACATTTTTAGTGTTTTAAAAATTATAAACGTTTTCTTTATGCCCTCCAATTTCAAGGTGTATGTGTTTGTCAGGGTGTAAGTATTTGGACAGATTCAAATGATCTCCAATAAAGCAGGAATTTTAAAAAAGTATAGTGGAAGTCCAAAACTTAGGCTATAGAAAATCACTGAATCTCCCTTTTTTTAATAAATATAAAAAAATGAAAAGAAACTAAACAAGCTGTCTACATACCACAGGTTCTCTGTTCATCTGAGCCGTCAGTGCAGTCTTCCTCCCCATCACAGACAAATCCCAAGGAGATACACTCGCCGCTTGTCACACACTTAAATTCCTGTGCGCTGCAAGATGGAGGAGCTGCCACAGAGAACACACGAGGTGCAGTTGCAGGACTTTCATGTCAATCATAGCAACACATCAGGCATCATGTTATTACTGTAAGACGAGGGGTTTCTCTCTAATCTTGTTAGCATTTTCTACATCAGGGCTGTTCTGTGCCAATTTCCTTACTAATTAGTTATTCAGTTCTTATCCTTGCTAAGTTTTGAGTCATGCACTCAGTGTATTTTCCATTGTCTCACTTGAAACACTCACTGAAAACAAAAAAATAAATACACTGTAAACACTGTCTTTTTACATCAGGCACTGTAAAATTAACTGCTTTGCCCGTGGTGGATATGATACTCACGACAGTTGAGCTCATCAGAGTCATCTGTGCAATCTTTAGTGCCGTCACACCTCCAGTCGATGTCGATACACTGACCGCTGGAGCACTGAAACTCCCCACCGTTACACCCCCCTGCAGAAGAGACAGAAAGACAGACACACAGATTATATATAATCTCTCGTTCTGTATCACAGCAGTCAGCAGTCAGTGGCCCTCAGTGGGCTTTCTCTCTCTCTACTGGCTGTGCAAGAACAAAGACAGTGTATACAATGTATCAGGTGTGTTCTGTGTTCCATTGTGATGACACAGTGTATCCATTAATGCACAGCCTATTCACAAAGACCTCTGACTGTGAGACTGAGAAAAGCTGCAGCACCACACCGTCTTGAATTTGTCCACAGGTTTCCACTCACCATGCTGTGTTCACTACTACTCAGACATCAGAGTTTTGGACCGGCAACATTTTTTGAACTAGACTGCCAAAAACTTGAGTGCCAGCTGGGGGTGACAAGACTTTTTTTGTACACAGTTTTATTGCTCATTGTTTCCTTGAGGAATCAGTGGCCACATTTATGACATTTCTAACCAGCGCTATTTCCTGCGTGTGTGTGTCATTTGAACCTGACAACATGTGATCAGGCCTTTAAACTGTAGTTAATTCTTCACTGTGAATGATTGTGCTGTGACCTTGACATAATGAGAGACAATCATTTGAAATAGATGGATGGTGTCTGAATCAGCAGAGGCCGGAGAACACTCACAGCTGTGCATTAATTCATAACATTCAATACTTTGCAGAATTTCATCAAAGAGAGCAAAGCAAACAATGAAATGATAATAAATGTTAAATCTTAAATGAACTCAGTTGATGCAAGCCTGTAACCCTGATCAACTAATTTGATTCTCAAACGGCAAGCTTTGACAAGGACAAAAATCTACAGAGAAGCAACGTTTTTATCAGTATTGTTAAGTATTTTCTCTCAATTTTACTGTTCTAAAGTGTGTCTTTTTACAATGTTTTTATTTTTTTTTAAATTGTAAAACACTTTGAAATTCAAACCTGCATGAACTAATGGATCAACTGAACGACTGATTTGATTAATGTACATAAATGCATTAAAATCCTGCATGGTTAACACTAGACAGCATTATGTGACAGCTTCAGCCATTAACAACACTGTTACTTAATGATCATATTTTAATATCACAGATTATTACATCCAAATGTAAACAGTTGAGCAAAGAACAGAAAATAGCCAACACTGACCTTTATAGACAAAATGAGATTTATAGTCATGTAATTATTTTGTCAGAGTAGCTGTGGCAGTTCTCAAATCTAATTTTATAATGTCTTCCCTAATTTAGAGGTGAACGAATTTTTATCCAGTTTGAAATGGTACATAAATTAACAATGTATAAATCCTTCGAAGGAGGAAAGATCATCTTACAGTGCAGGCAAAACACATGCATTTTTCTGCAACCAGTCAACTACATACCTTTGACAAGATGAATTCCTTGGGCGAGTATTAGAAGACATAGAAGATGAAGACCTTTACGGTCCATAACTGAATGCTCAGTCTTCCCCCTCAATTCTCTGTTGTTTCACTGGTTAGTTATTAGATTGGCAAAATATATATATTCCTAGTAAATCTGCACCCTGCCTTCTCTCAACCCAAAATGAGCCTGGGGATAATTGTGCCTTCTGGACTAGCAGTCTAACTCCAAATGACTGGGGGTCCAGCAACATGAAACACAGTGTTACAGCTTTTTATGGCTCTCACTTTTACATAAACTTCATCTAAGATTAACCTTTACCTGCTGAGATGTTGTCTGCATCAGCAAAAAAGTGTAACTACTCATTTTTGTATAACAGTGGTGCAGGAGGGTGGATTTGGCACGTACGCACGCACACACACACACGTGCACAGGTATATACACTATAATCTCAATTTACAGATCGCATGCATATTTGATATTCGTATGAGCATGTAAATTCTCCTAAGCAAAAAATTTGACCAGTATAGGTGCAAGGTGAAGCATTTTAACATCAAGTCATAACCACATAAATTTGGTCATATAATTATGGGAAACATACAAGACCATCACCAGTAAACTCTGGCTGCTGGTCTCCACACTTCATTGTACATTGTGTGGCCAGAGTCAGAAGTTTATTCTCTTCAATTTAAGTGAGACAAAACCTCTAAAATCACATGCAAAGTGAAGGGGGATAAGTAGCAGCAGCTATGGAATGGGGTTTATGGGAAGTTCTAGTTTATTTTATTTTATTTTATTTTTACTGGGACAATGAACATTAATGAACATTTCTGTTGGCTGATTTTCAACTGTGCAAGTCCTGTGCAAGTCCTGTTTCAACTGTGCAACTCCTGTGCAAGATGGAGAATGAAATTTACAACAGATAAACCAACAAACACTTATAATATAGTTATAATATATTAAAAGCACGTATATGAGCACAGTCAAGACTAAAACAAGCGGAGCATACATGCAATTAACAGATAATATGCAGAAATAGCACAATAACAGGCAGGCGAACAAAACCTTCAGTAGGCAGACACCGAACAATGCGATTCAAGTGAGGCTATAAATGAAACCCTCAGTGGATGTGGTGACTGGTGAGGGTGCAAATGACTTACCACTCTTGAAACTGTTGAGCAGTGTGTTTGGAGGCACTGAATATGTGTATCTCGGTGCATAAAAGGGACGTGTAATTCCAGTAGTTACCATATAGCTCACTTATTCATAACGCAGGAATGGTGAATGGCAAGGGCGGAGCCAGACGTTGCAAACATTCAGGGCTTTGCCTAAACCTACGAGGGATCCAGGAGCCCCTCTATCTCCTACAGCTATATGTGCAATTTTTCAAGCCATGTGAGATAATAGAAGGGCTAAAAAGCTGATCATCATCATCATCAGTCTGAAGCCATAATACAACCCTTAACCCTTATACACCTTGTTTTGGAGGGGGTATCGTCAGGGGGAGAGAAAGGGTCAACAGTAGATGCCAAATATAAGTGGTACTTATATGAACGCTGGAAATCTGAAGATTGATTTACTCTGGTCATAAATCTGTAATAGACACAGGACCAGACAGCGCCTCATCACCTATTCCTATATGTTACGAATGAATGAAGCACAGTCAAACGGCAAACGTCCATGTTAATGAGGCCTTGCTTAAGCTTATGTTAACTTGGCAAGCTGCATACAACAGGAAGTCCGGTCAACAGCTGACTCATGCGACCCCTAGTGTCAAAAAGACGTTACTAGACGTTAACTCCCAGCGGCCTGTCAATATACATCTACCAACAACCAGTAGTCAAGTTAAAAAAAAAAAAAATCAGGAGGGATGGCCAAGGTTATGACTTCAACAGTTTTCCATCTTTTTTAAAATGGGGGGTGAGAGGGTGGTGTAAATTGAAATAGACGTATTAGCCTACTGATGTACTGCCTACCTGATATTATGCATTTCCAACCGTGTTTAAGCACTCCAGTAGTGTGTTTTAGCTAGCTAGCTGTGTTGTTATTGCTCATGTCCAGGTATTCAACCTATGGTGACTTTAAAAAAGTAATGAGTGAGATACCTTAGTCTTGACTTATCTCTCACCTGTAGTTTTTGTCTTCTTGAAACAGGGCTCTCTAGTTTTGAACTGAGTTCAGAGTGAGATTTTGGCGGCAGCGGGGAGGGAGAGGGGGAGCGTCTGCATCAATGTGTCTTCTGTAGCTACTTATTTGATGAGCTGGTGCGTGGCAGGGCCTTCTGAACTCTACCCGGAGCTCTCTTGGTTCCTCTTCCCGTTCCACTGTTATAAAAAATAGCGGCGCAACTTGGTGGGCGTTATCCTGGACTTGAAGGCCCTGTTGAAAAAGTCTGAGATGGAGTTGTCCACCTGCCGGTTTGGCCATGCTGACATTGCAATATCCACAAGATGGCGTCGCTGTGCCGCAGCTCCTGCCGCTCACTCGCTCCTTCTGGCCTCAATCAATTAAAAAAAAAAAAAAATGTGTCTTTGCATGTGTGTGTGCGCGCTCGCCCCCGTTTTTTCATATTATATTTTACTCAACAAGCTTAATAGTCTTTAAATGTTGAAATAACAGTAACAGCGTCTGTACATCATTGTAGGGTGAGGTAAGCCCTGTAATAAATGGGATAAACTACTCCAAGGTGTAAAAAAATAAAAAAATAAAAAAGTCATAATGCAACTAGAAATCAACAGACCTGCACAGTTAATAACAGTCGTAGAAACCTGGGCCCGTATTAACAAAACATTTTAAGGCTAAAAGTATCTCCTAACTTGCCGATTTAGGAGAAACTCTTAAAAATAATGGCCTTGCCAGTCCTAATTTTAGGACTCCTAAATTTCTCTGCTAAGAGAATTTCACAAATGGTCTCAGCGCTAAAAGTAGCTCCTAACTCTGTGACAAGTTAAGGGTAGTCAAGAGGACTCCTAAGCCACTAAGACCAACTCAGCCCTCCAGCCCTGTTATGCTGCTGTTGCAATTACCAAGCACACTGTATACCAGTGTGGCAATAAGTGATAAAGATTTGGGTAATAAATGCAATAAAGATTTATAATAAAAGTTTACAAGTTAATATAATTTGATGATGTGTATCAAAGTTCAGTATAACATTTGTTAATTTTTCCATATGCGAAATAGATTGAATGAAAGAGAGTAATACATTGTAGTATCGGGTATTTACAAATAAGTGGCTCATATGTTACCTGCTGCAGTTGTTGTTGGTGCTTGAACTCTGTAATCTCTGTCCTCGCCTGAGACTGAAGTGCGGGTGATGGGTGGGAAAGCTGCATTGATCTGAAGAGAGATCTGTACCCATGCTTCTTTTTTGCATCTTGATGTCACCCCTGCTCCAAATTTCCCTTTAATGATATCCTTCCTCTCATGCACAAGTTGTGCAAGAAGGAGGAGCTGTTCCTGCGTCCTGTTTGGCCTTCACTTTCGTTTGGAGTGCACAGCTTCAAATGTTTTGTCAGCCATTGTCACCGCAGTATGTACACTGACATACTTTCAAGGACAATCCAATCAGTATGTGAGCATGGAGTCCCCAGTCATCTGTATATTAAGAAGGGACGATGCACATTAATGACCATAAGCACTTGGATCCATTATGGAAACATACCAGATTTAGCCACACAGGCTTGTTTCCATCTGCAGCTCCATCTGTCTTCACATGGGCCAATTATTTTCCTCACTGTCTCATAGTTGCACTTTCCTCACATAAAGTTGTATCTTCTTTTTCAGTCTTGCAGTTATAAGATTAGGGGAAACAGAGAAGGCTGCTCCCTTGGTAGAAGTTATGAAAATAACAACAAATCAAACTGGAGGATGAAAATCTGTTGTCTCTAGAAACCAGGAGAAAGAGGTGACAGCAACCTTGTTCTTGTGATCTGGGCACATTGTGACATGTCTTTAAAATCAGTTTTGTTTGACATCACAACTATATATCAGTATGAATATATATTGAGATTGTTTATCATTCACTGTAAAGCCCAAATGATAAAAAAAACAACAACATTCAACATTTTGCTTACAAACAAGACAATTTTAGCAATCAAAATATATTTATTTTCATTACAATTTTATTAAAAAAAAGGAAACTCGTCTCATTTACAAAAACTGTAGGAATTAAACAGAAAAACGTGCAGGATATCACTTGCTTACACCAAACCTTTAATTGAACATAGATTTTTGCACATAAAAAAACCCTTTACACTACATGCAGAATTATCTGTGGTAAATTCACAGACGAGCAAAATATTTCCTTGGCTAGAGAACCACACGAAGCTATTCCTCCTCTCAGGGTTTCAGCCCATTTTCAGTGTATCAATGTTTGGATGAGTCTCAATTACACAAGTATATAGTGATAAATAAGTAATACATATAACATTGAAAAGGTTGGATGTGTAATATTCGGGTATTTCTGAAGCATAACATGACTGCTAAACAACAACAGTGATTGTCTTCTTTATTTGTGGTTTATGCACAAAATTTCACAACTGCCCAAAGTCTTTTTCTTCTATACAACTACAGTGGAATTACCATAAAGGCATATGAGGAGTGCACAGTGAAATAAAATAAAGGACATATTCAGGAATGCATTAAAGAGAAGTCATATTCAGTGGTACACCCCAATTATTATTATTATTATTTTTTTTTTTTTTTTTTTCTTTGATTGGGATTGCTGTCATAGTGAACTGTTGGGGTGTCTCATTAATAGAGCCTTCTTCCATCATCATGCTGGAAGTGACTGTTGGTCACGCCACGGCTCGGAAAATATGAGCTGGGCTCAGCCCGATTCTGGCCGTATGGGTTGGTCTGGCCTCGATTAGGAGCGTGTAGGTTGCCATTTCTCATATCAGGGTCTTCATACACCTACAGTGCAAAAAAAAGTGACACCTCTGTAAGGAACACTTACAGATAAAAGCTGAGGACACACACTATGACTACAACAGAAAGAGGAGAAACAAATTTGTGTTTAACCCTAGTCTTTCTCTTCTTCTGTCCATTCAAAATATTTTCATAACCTTGACTGCTTGCCATTCCATCTTGCATCTCCTTTTCTTTGACGTGAATTTTTGTTTATTGACTATCCCTTTAAAAAAAAAAAACACTATGTAAAATATCCAAGGATCGGTTTAAAGAGTAAGGGTATTTTAAAGGTATTTTAAACATCTGTCAGTGGCAAAGTACCAGTGGCTACATCACTGATCGGGTGTGGGCAAAAGTGCAACATGAATGACAGTTTCAACCCCTAGAGGGCAGTGCAGCACTGTCTTCAGGGTCCTTTAGACTCAACTGACAAAAAACATGTATCAAGCATTAAATTTGACAGTTGAGTCTACACAGTTCTCATCATCTGCCTGACTCGCTCATAAATCGAGCACTTAGTCCATTTTTTTTCTTTCTTTTTTTTTGTCAGGTGAGTCTTAACAGTCCTGACTTCGGTCGACCCTTGATTTTGCATAGTGCACATTTAAAGAGTTTCAATTTTTTCCCCCAGATTTTTGAATTACCTCCCCACACCCCACTGTCCTCCCACCTTTCTGCTCTTCATGCATGAGCACACACCCTTCCCTCGATTACAGATACAGTCATGCTCACCGCGCTCCTGCCTGCGGGGACCAGGTTTTGCCGGCTGTTGCTTGGGGTCATCTCCAGGTTGGTGCCACGGTCCCAGCTGTTGGTTGTGGCCCGTGGGATCCTAGGCACCCCGGCATTGGCATAAGCTGACTGCTGGTTGGCTGACTCTCTGTTGACCAAGGGTGATTTGGCCGGAGAGTGGCTGATGTAGGCGTTCCCAATGTCGGCCTCTGCGTTCTTCTTTGAAGTCTTGGACGATCTAAATGGACAGAGGTATATGCAGGCTGATTAAAATCGAAATGTTTTTTTTTTTCTTTTAATCAAATAATATGTAAAACTAGAAGAGTCCACCCAGTAGAGTGCATATCTACACCGGCATATCTCCCCTTTTCTGGACTAGGCTCCCCTATGTGCAGAGCAAAACTCAGTAGAGACTCAGCACTACAACTAAATCTCTCTCTCTCTCTGTCTCTCTCTCTCTCCCTCTCACACACACACACACACACACACACACACACACACTAAAGACCCATAATGACATATAAAACAGCGGCCGTGTCATTTTTTTTTTTTTTTACAGCTGTGACGCATCAGGCTATG
>OMLB01050791.1:18673-37578 GCA_900302555.1 Myripristis jacobus
CTTCTAATCTTTTCTTTTCAGTGTGTTTTTTTAGCACTTATCTTTTACAAACAAGATAGATAGATAGATAGATAGATAGATAGATAGATAGATAGATAGATAGATAGATAGATAGATAGATAGATAGACAGACTTACGGGGCACATGGGGTGATATTGTCGTCTGTTGCTTTTGTACCACTGGGACAAGCTGCAGGAGTGGAAAATGAGACGACCAACTGTAACACTACTTTGTAATTTAGTTTGCAGTATACATAAGAGAGGATCACATTATGTCCTCCCCCATCCCACACACACACGCACACACACACTAGAATGCACTTACAGATCTGTGCTCTTGCACAAATCTCAAGCAGTTGCGCTTACCTGTGCATAACCTGGTGCTATAGTTGGACTTAACGTAACCCATTATACAGGAACAGGTGAAGCTGCCACTGCTGGCCACACATTCAGTCGAGGCAGAGTCGCAGGCATTACTCTCACAAAGATTTTTGGCTATAAATGAAGGAACCAGAAGAGGTCAGTCTCAGTAAAGCTTTCTCCAGAAATCCTGAATTAATGAGTATAAGAATAGCACTGGTCTTCCATAATCATTCATTTATTCACTCATTCATCATTCATTTTCCATACATACTTATTTCCATTCAGGTTCACAGGAGCTAGTCTGGTATCTATCTATCAGAGAACTTAAAACATTATGATTTTTGTCAGTGTTTGCTGTATTTTTTGTGATAATGGCACATGGTATGTGCAAGCAGACAGTCTACAAATATATTCATTCATTCATTCATTCATTCATTCATTCATTCATTCATTCATTCATCTGTTCATTCATTCATTCTCCAAGCTGCTTATCCCAATCAGGGCCGCCGGGTGCCAAAGCCTATCCCAGTGCTCATTGTGCGGAGGTCGGGGACACACCCTGAAGGTTGACACAGACACACAGACAGACACATTCACGCACACATGCACACCTAGGAGCAATACTAATTTATGCCTATTCATATGTTCATCACGGCTGATGACTTGCAAAATATATTTTACGGGATTGATGTAGGGGCTGAAATGTGCGTTTTAAACCATTTACTGCAACTCGCATGCACTTTAAATTACTATTGACCATTTTAAAAAGCATACCATACTGTTTTGCAAGGCTGAATGTGCTTTCCAACAATCCAGGCAGCTATTTCTTTCCATCTATTTCAGTGTGATACAAACATCAACTTACAGAGACTTTCCAAAGTGAGATATTATCCTCCGTTTGACTTGATGCCCTAACTAGATTATTTTGTTTAGGGTTAAAGAATTAGAGCCTCCAGTGGATGAGCCACACCTCCAGGCATAGGCAGATACATGTTTTTCACCAAAATCATCTGTGTGTTTCTGCTAGATACCTTTAATTATAATAATAATATAATAACACTAATAACACTTAAGAACTAAATGCTAAAATTCATGCTGGGTTTTTTTTTTTAGAAGTGGTATATAGCATTTTAATATATAATTATGCAGTCATTTACTGCATGAAAACAAGCTTATTTGGGTGATTGAATCCTGATATTATTTGGGACGATGAGCTCCCATGTTGAGGTAAGATAATTGAGCATACCTTCGAAAGATGCTCCCTTTAGTGGACAATCCCCACAATCAGCTTTCTTCTTAATGTTTTCAGTAATCTTTTCCTCTGTGATGTCAGATTGTGTATCATAGATGTTCTCTACAGATGCACTGACAACGTCATCCTTCCTTAGTGACCAGTATTTTTCTTTTGGCATGGGCCTGTATGGGTGACAAGCAGAGTTAAGGGTGGCTGTATTCTGCAGTTGTTAAGGCAGATCTCATGAAGTGTGATCAGATTAAATAGTTAGGTGACAAATATTGATAAATATTAAATGCTTTACACTGACAATACATAAAGATATTGGAAAGAGATGGGATTTATAACTGTCACTCTATCACTTACCTGAGCTCCAGCACTATAGATGTAATGTAACCACTCCCAGTGAGGGCCTCCACCAGCTGTATTTTGGAAGGAAAATGTCATTTTGTTTAGGTCATCATTTGACTGGACATGAACTGTCCCCTAAGTTAATTTTCAGTTCTAAAATCATTTTGCTATTTTACAGCTGTGGTATAGTAATAATATCATAGTATTAATATTGTGTAATAATATTATCTGGTACAGTACATTCACCACCATTCCCATCGGTTTAGGGTACTACTTTACCATAAGACTACTTTTGTAGAGGTGTTATGAATGGTAAATAATTAGGTTGTTAATTAGATATTAAATGCTTTATAAATCATTTGTAAACACTTATAAACTAGTTATAACACAGTTTTCTTACATCATCAGAGATACCATGGATGACTGCCTAATAAAGGGACAAGATAATGTAAGCAACTAGATCTGAGATTTAACAGAATAGAAGCAATGCAGCAATAACTTGATCTTGCACTGATGTATGAAAGCAGTGTTACACCTTATTTATAACTGTTGATTAATGACTTTCAAAGTGTTTCCAACCTAATTAATTACCTAACTATAAATCATTCATAAACCTTTTATAAGGGTGGTCTTATTGTAAAGTGGTGGCTATGTATACAGCTGTGTGTAGTGTATGTTTACAACTTGTGATATTGTATGTCTTGCTGTTTTTATCTGTAGTTCTTGTTCAGTTTTGTCCTCTCATCATCTGTCTGCTGTTGCATTTGATTGTCTTTAACAAAGTTGCAATCATCATTAAAATCCAATCTATGTCTTTCTCTACATATTATTGCTTATTCTGTCTGTACACATTTTGCTGTGCAGTTGCTTAATGACGAAAAGGTCATATGTCTAAAGCATAAACAAAAAAGAGAGAAATCAGTGAAAGATCAGTCACAAGTACTGATCTATACAACAACCTGCAAATGGTCTGATGAGGTAGATTAGATTTCTTTCCAAATTGAGTTTATTTTGTAACAGTAAACTGGCTTGTCTTCAGCACTAGCCTCTTCCTCAAGTCCCGGAGTACATGCTGTGTCCCCTGAAATCCCTCTCTTCATAATCTAGTGGCTGCAAAGACAGCAACACTGTTACATGAAAAAAGAGGGTTGATGTGATTGCTTACCGCTTCAGTAATCGATTGAGCTGCTTCTTGGAATTCCTTTGATTTCTTGTCCTCCATTTTCACATGATATTCGATAGTGGTGTCAAGGTTTCCAGGGAAAACCTTGGCTGAAAGAGAAAAATATTAGCATTTTATAATGTCCCACAAGTACTGCTCCCATACCTTTTTATGCCTGTCGTTGAAGTGTCTTCCATGCAAAGGTTAGAATAGCTCTGGTCTTCCATAATCATTCATTTATTCACTCATTCATCATTCATTTTCCATACATACTTATTTCCATTCAGGTTCACAGGAGCTAGTCTGGTACAGGCCTCATAAAACCAGATTTCAGTGATCTAAAAACCAGAATGAATTTCAAATAATCTCTCTAGTCTACAATATTCCTGTGTGACCTGGGCTTTTAATTAATTACATCCCAGAGGTCACACTCTGGCATTGTAAGTAACCTTCATTAAGTCATCTCATTCATTGTTGCCCACATTTTCTACAAGACCTTCTCACTGAGCAACAAACAAGAGTATCACAGTGGTACTACTAGCACTCACCGGGGTTACAGATTCCATTACTGTAGAGTTGGCCAGGCAAACACAAACAAATATAGGTGTTATTGTTGCGAGCTTCACAAGTGCTCCCACTGCCACATGGATTTGAGGCACAGGGATCTTTAAAGTCAAAGAAAGCACACATTAATTGTATGTAAGCACTTAAAGCTACTCATTGCTATGGAGATAGCAGTGTTTGGGAGTGACTGGTTACATGCAATTAAATTACAAAATAAATGTAATCCAATCCAAGTGACTGAGGGGGAAAAAAGTAATTAAATTGCAGATACAAATCAAAATGTTGGTGATTAGAAATATATTCCTTTCAGTAAAAAGCTTATATGTAGAATGTAAGGTTCATTATGTTGCTTTGCATCTTTTCGACATGGCAAAATGCCTTCTTTTGGCAGATTTCTGGACAACACAGGTCAGCAAAGCCACTGGGACAAATTTGAGCGCAACACCATCAAGGGTAGTACCAGGAGCCATCTCTACGTCTAGACAGGCTCCTTTCATTTGACAGTACGCATTCAACATCTGAGTGTTGCTGTTGATTGGTTCTCTTGTTTGAATTTGCACTGCCAATCAAATAATGTGCATGTCTGCCATGCCTGCGACCAGCCAACCACGTCAAGGCGATTCGTTGTTTGTGACCTACAGATTTGTGTTTTTCTTTTGTGGTGGTGCTTAAAAATTAAAACATGGCAATCGTATTTCCAGTTATATTTCAGAAGTTTAAATAAAAGTTTGACAGTCAGTGTTGAGTACTGCTGTGAGGTTTACACTGCATGGTTTAAATTTTTGGTTGTTAGGACTTTAGAGCTTTATTACCCCGTTTAAAACATTTGTTGGAAAAGTAATCAAAAAGTAAGTCAGTTACATAACTTTGAAGAAGTAATTCCATGTTTATCTGAAACCTGTTGCATTTCAAAAGTAACCTTCCCAATACTGGGAAGACAGTTGCTGTGGTTAGAAATGAGGCTATCATATGGTGGTGAACGTACCTGGTTGTGAGTCTGTAGGCTCTGGATCAGTTGGACTTGGAGCTGAACTGACGGCTTCAGTGGTTGAGTTTGAGGTTGAGGGCGTGCTCGAGTCAGGCGTTTCTGAAGGGTTTGCTGTGGCTTCCCATGTATCCTCCTCTGTGGACACACAAAGGTGAAACTGCTATCAGTCTTTTCATCCAACAAATACTGAACAAAAAGTCAGCTTGCAAAGCAGCTGATGTATTCCCTTTAGGAAATTAGTTTTACAACCTGAATCTATTCTACACTCCTGGACGCTGTTCTGCCTATAGACAACAGGGAACAGATAAAGCATAAAATCACTGCAAGAAGCAGATGAAGTGAGTTGTTTTAACAAATATTTCTGAGCTGTTGCTACAACTATAATGTATTTATAACAGCTTATAATTGACCTGTGGAAGCCATAAATCCTCAGCCTTGATCAGCCTTTGATAAGATGATAATTTGTGGAATCTGTGATAAAGCATTAGTATAAATGGGTGGGAGTGAAATGGTATCACTCATCACATGAGTATTTGATTAAGGGTCATATTTACCAAAAATATATTCCTTTCATTATTTCAATAACATTCCATAACATAATATTCTTTCAATGCATCTTACTGTTTCAGCCTATTTTACTGTGTATTTATTAGGAAGTTATGAATGGATAGTGGACTGTCCCGAGATGTATAACCAAATTTTTTATAACAACTCTAGCAAGTAGCATTTTCAGCCTCACAGGTACAATCTTAGCACCTCAAACCAAAGCAAGATTTTTTTATCTATTCTCTATAAATGAATAGATTTCCATTTGTGACTATGGTTTGCATATTGTTCCTTGTAACATGTTGTGCATTTCAGTTTCTTCTCTTTCACACAGCTGGGACAACTTTCTTTGACTTAGCAAGATCCCAAATTTATATAATTTAAATAACAGTTAATAGAATAGAATAGAATAGAAAAGAAAATAATAGAGTAGAAACTGTGTGATACAGAGCAGCATATCGCCACTGATGCAGTGCCATCTTTGCCCATTGCAGGATTTCCACATAAGCAGGCTGCCTCACCATGTCACATGGTCGTTAAGGATCATAAAAGTAGCTTAATGTTTAAGTTTCGATTTGTACTTTAGTGTCATTTACAGTAAACCAAGCCCAGGGTTAGGGAAATAAAGATGGGAGTGGAATTGCTCAGATTGCGTAGTCTGTCCTGAGAACAGTGGCCTTTCAGAACAGACTTTTCTAAACCTTTTGAGATATGTTGAATGTGCTCATCTCTCTTCTGGGTGGTTTACGCCCAAAGGGGCAATTAAACACCTGACATAGTTAAATATGACTCTTACATGTAAACTGGGGGCATCTGACATTTTCTTTATTTGAGGTAATTAGTATTAATACTGGTTAAAAATACTATTGGTAAACTATACCTCAATGTCAACAACTGGCCGACAAGTCACATATTCCTCTGTCCCTAGAATAATTATGTGTTATCATTCAATGTCATTTAATCACTATTTATTGTTGTGCAACACATCTTTCTAATCACAAACCAGTTCCACTGCGTGAGACAGAAAGCTTGGCTTCCAGGTAGGAGGGTTATAAAGTCAAGCCTGCCAGTACCAGAACCCCTGGCTTAAGATTCATTGCAATATCATGCACAGCTCTTGTTTATGAGACTGTTAAACAGTACAGTGACAGAAAAGAAAATTACTGCATGATTACGAAGGGATAAAAAGGTTATATTTTATTTTGATCCTTTATAACTGATACAGTAAAGGTCAGTGACTGTGTGTAATGTCACAGAGACTGCAAAGTCATGAACACACTTTGGCAGGTGTGTTTCCATAAGAGCTCAGTAGCTGTTAACCATGGATACACTGTCTGTACCAGCTGATAGCAGCGGGGCAAATGATCTCGCAGTGACAGGCAATTAAAAAATGACACGCTACAGACAGTGATGCTGCCCAAAAGTTTGGCTTCAGTATTTTTTTTAACTCCAACAAACAGGAAAAGAGGATGGAAAACTTGCCACTAGCTGCTGGTGGAAGAAGGATGAATATTGAGCATGGAAATGGTTGAGTGACTTCCTTGTATCATCCCCTGTATGTTTTTCCTACATTTAGCCTGCCAGATAAAAAAGGCTATATAACAATCTGAATTTAATTTCACAGGATGTTTATTGCCATAAACAAATGATACCAAAGTGGAGCTGACTGATGGGCTCTATGTCATACCAAGGGTATTGTTTGTGCGAGCATTTCTCAAAATGAAAACCATGTTTTCAGTAAACTGTGTTGCTTCCTATTCCTGTTGTGCCACGTTCTATGGTCAAATTCTACTGTCAAAGGTTTCCTCTTTTGCTTTACTCGACAGGACACACATGCTGGAGTGATTTTCCACAAGCCAAATCTACTTGTTCCACCACCTATCACTGAGAAAAAAAAATAGGCAAATAGGCAAACATTTGGCCTGTGCTAGAAGAATAGCAATACTGTCCTCAATCCACCAGATTTCCTGAAATATCTGATCCAGTATCATCCAACATAAAAAGAACAACATTTCAAAAAGTTCGCTAAAGTGGTGGTGATTTATTGATGTTAAAATGTAGTAATTTTGTTTTTAAAAAAATGTGTCACTTTCTTGACATTCTTTTCTTTTTTCCCCAATTTCCTCTTGGGGATAAATAAAGTATTTCTGATTCTAATTCTGATTCTAGTAGTTAGTAGCAGATTTGAATTCTTTCACATTTGCTCACAATTCAGTGTGACTCATGGAAATCATCAATAAGCAGATCCTTGACTATGAGAGAGAGTATGTACATGCATGGTGTGTAGATCTCATAGAAATCTCCCATTGAAAGCTGGCCCAGTAAACAATGAATGGTACTGCTTTACTCCAACAAAAAGTCAGGGAACACAATATATTGTCCACCGCAGTCTATGATTAGGTCGGTACTTGTCACAGGATTCTTCATGATGTTTGCAATCGTTATACAAGACAAAGTGTATCAGGATCATACGATATGCTGTAATGTATTAGGATAATAACAACCCAAGCTTGCTGATATAGCAGTATTATTTATGCTTTTATGGACACAGATTTGCCATTAACTGGGAGAGAGGAGGACCAAAACATAGCAACTACAAACATCGGCTCTCAAGGTGGACAGTGGACGAGGTGTTGCTACACCAAGTTGGGTGGAGATGACCTGGAAGGAGCCAGCTGTTCACGGTGTAACCTGCTGAGTCACAGTCCTGAGTCTCATCCTAAATTACCATGGAAACATCTCCTGGTTATGCTGGGATCCCCAGGATAAAGGGCCCTTTCCTAACGCAGTGGCTATCTTTTCTTTCCTGATTTTTTTTTAACACTGTATTTACTGAATTTTAACATATTTATCACATCACTCACTTCAAGCACTTTGTTTGAATTTAGATCCAAGCATGAGTCATACCGGGGAGTTTGATCTCTTCTGAAAATGATCCTGGTAAACACAGGCGTGGACACGAGGGTGTTGTACTGTCAGCTATCTGTGAGACCATTTTTTATACGATTTGTCCAGAAGTTTGGGATTTCAGCACATTCCCATATATAGTGCTACAATATTCCCTCTCCTGATCCAAAATTAATGCAGGTATCTGAGTTACTGTCATTAAATTTTTACATTTGTGCAATTCTTTTCTTCTCTGAGGATTCCTTAGAGCTGTCTGCTGAAAGGCTGCATATGTAGGACACCTGACCATGGCCATGCAGTTTTTCAGCAACTACTTTTTCAAGAATTGACAACACCAATTTTTGAAGAGACTGCTGTTGAGTTACAGCTAAAGAATTTCAGTTATTTAGATCCATAATTTTACTAGGTGAATTCTCCAAATTGAGGTAAAGCCCAAAAGACTTCATGATGTATCCACATGTATCTGTGATCCATACCAGACCTTTATGGTGTTTTTAACAAATGGGCTTGGAGCATATTTTAACAGGTTATTTCAGTGAATAGACAGGTTAGTGGCTATTTTATTAGGCAGAACTGGTCACACTCTCCAGTGCATACACTGAAACTGAGACAGGGAAAAGTTCTTAAGTTTTCCAGTAGGAGAGTGTGTTAAGAATCATTTCAGTTTTTAACATATTCAGAAACAATTCTTCTCAAAAGACTTGACTTTATAATAGGATGATTTACGAACCTTCAAATAAGCTTCTCAATAAAGTTTTGTTTGTTTTGCTTGTTTGATTGATAACTTCACTTTTATTTTACCTGTAAGGCACATATATTTTATGAGGATACCTAACACGACTAAATGAAAATGCTCTGCCAACCACACCAAGTCATTTCAGTTTGGATACACCTGACAATGTGAAGAACTTCCCAAACAAGGTTTGTAGAGGCACTGTGGTCATTCATGCAAGGCTAAAACACACTTAGGATCACAATTGCGACAGGCCTCAAGTCATAAAAGAGGCTTTCTGCAACTCACTTTGGCTGTAAACATGTAAAGCATTAACCAGACCAATGGATTTTGAGTGGAACCAAAAGACTTCCTCTATTGCAATAGCCTTCCAATGGCAGGTTGAGGAAGGACCAGTGAGGTTAGGTTGTCTGCCACAAGACAATGGTCAAATATTTGTCTGTTGCCTGTGAACACAGATTTGATCCTGTGGTAAAGAGTGGATAGGGGACATATTTTGACACCATTATGCAAATTCTGCCTTTGTAGTAAATGCTCATTCCCAGATTGTTTGATATTTGTGTTCTGTAGCGGTCTGGAAACTGAGGTAAAAATAAGAATAACCCTGGATGAAAAAGTCTGTCGCAATACTAAGTGACTGACTGACTCCAGTAAATGTATGGACACAATATTTCCCTTATGAAAAAGAGAAAAATTAAAGAAAAATGACCTGGTGCTCCTCTCGTGTGGCATCATAAGCACCACAACCAGTTCTCATTATTGCAAGTTTACTTAGCCTACTTTCCATTAAAACTAGGTAAACACAGGGGCAATAACTTACGTTTACCCTGAAATATGTAAATAGTGGTTGGAAATCACAATACACATGTTTGAGAATTGATATAGTACAGATATAGACAGAATACAACCTGTTGAGAGGAACTTCATCAAAAACCTTGTTCATTTCAAACATAGCTGTAATTTATGAATAATAACATAGTAGCTAAGTTTGATTAAGCTGCAACAATTTGATTTAGGCCAAGAGATATACATGTTGAGACCACTAATTAAGTCTTTATGGATTATATTCTCTTAATAATTACTTCAGTATCCTTGAACCTATTTAATGTGACCTAATAAACTGTGAATGGAAGGAAAAAATTCTCAGTGGCATATGCAGCCTAAAATCAAATTTTTAATGTATACTTATGATCATTTTTATTCTCGGCTGATTGCATTATTTCATAAGACTAAAATCAGTCATATCCGCTCTGTCAGAGGGCCGAAAAAGATTTTGCACACGATGGAAATTTAAATTAAAAATAGTAACTTTTGGTTACTTACCATAGCCATAAACGGCCACAGCAAGGCAGAGGAGTATGAGGAGTTTACGCGCCATGCGTCCGGCCATTACAACAGATCAACTTCTCCGCAGGATGGACAGAAACACTGGCAGCGCTGTGGGGGGACAAGGGTTCAATAGTCTAACAAACGCGAGTGTGCAGGGCTCAGGTGGCTGCCCGGCCACTTGTCTTCATTAGCCACTCCTCACATGGGAGGCACTGTCTTCATGTCTGTCTAAAGATGGACACACGTGGCCCCGGAAGCCCAGTTTCCATCACAACCAGCCAAAACATCAGTCCGAAACATAAGTCTCCACTGGGCGACGGCGCAATAACGGAGAAATGACTTGATTGAGGGTAACAAGGCCTAATCTATCTATCCATCTATCTGTTTGTCTGTTTGTTTGTTACAAAGTGCAGAGTTGTGTAAAAAGCTTGAAGGCTGACATTGCCACCTTATATCACTCAAGTAAACATATAGAGGAAAAATAAATAAAATAATTAATAGGCAGGTTCTCCACATGGGTGGCAGCTGCTACTCTGAAAAAAAAAAAAGAAAAAAAAAAGATCTTGTCACCCCAGCTGCCATCCAAGTTTTGGCAGAATGTTGCTAATCCGAAATATACAAATATACCAAAACTTTCTCAGATATGACAGTTTTCATGCTTATGTGCCCTTCATCGGCCTTTACAGGCAAGGAAGAATGCCAAGATTATGCATGGAAAGAAGATCATAAATCAAAAAATCATTTGTAAGAGCTCTGATGTTAAGAACACATAGCTTTGTAGTGCACATAGTGGGGATTAGAGGTTTGGATTAGTATGTTACAATGTGAATTATATAAATTAACAGCAACCTTTGAGAAATGGCTAGTGATTCTATAGTATAGCAGCAAGTCTTGGTCCTGGTTTGGACTCACTGGTCTTGGAGGAGTCTAGCTCTTTCATTAAAGGGTGTTCATGTGAGGAGTTGTAGGTAGTTATTATTATTGCACCTTGAAGCTAAGTAAATTAGATTAATTTACATTATGGTTGCCTACCCACCAATCCCTATAAACCACCATTCCAAAACTCCATGCTACCCCTTCAGCACCCCATGTCAAATTTCTCAGTCTCAAAACTTCATCTTAAATAGCTTCAAAGTAAAAAAAAAAAAAGTTTTCCATACACAATTTATATTGCGTACATACATTACATAAATATTCTGTATCTTCTGGTCAAATATTCAAACCCAAGAGCCCATTGTTTTATGGCTGCACCATTACATCAAGTAGAAAATATCCAGCTGTCTTGTGCACCATTTTATACACATGTCCCTGTCATTCAGCAACACATATTTGGCATCTTTGGAAACCTCGGGATCTGCATTAGAACTATAAAAGTTCAGTGGGTTTAAACAAGGCAGCATGCATTTGTAATGATGAAAGCCCTGATGGGAGCAGCAGACGTGAAGAAGTTAAATTTCCGGGTCCGAACTGCAAATGCTTGATCAGCCTTTGCTCTGACTGCAGACCAACAGCCAAAGCAGCATAATTTGTAGTTTTCAAACATCACTTAATACATGCATGCCATCACTTGCTGTATCAAGTTATTTTCTTTAATATTTGTATGTTTGACCACCTCTAGCATTAATGGGAATGCTGAAACCCAGGATGCACTTTTGAATAAATGACAGCTCCCTGCCAGCACAAATGGCACAATGTAGCTGTGATCTCAATTCTTATTTTGAGAGATCTATAGGCTGCAAATTTATAAGTTACCGCGAAAGGCAATAATTGCCTGAGGCTGTAAAAGAGGGACAACGATCACATTCCATGCCACTCATTTTATGAATTCACATCAGTTTTGCCAGCCACCTTTCTACAAACACAGTTTCAACACAGGCTCAGTTAAGTTAGTCACAGCTCCACAACAGAGAAAAGGCTGTGGTCAAAAAGACTGATGTAAAACCAGGCGTTGGCACAGAAAAATGTGACTTCAGAAACTGATTGACCCCACTGACAACAATATTATCTGAAACTAAGTGGCCAGGAAACAGCAGCGAGAGGGTGGCCTCTACCAGTATCCCAACCTTTGGCTCAAAGACGTCATGAGCTGATTAAGATCTTCTTGTCTCCTGTAAAGCAGATAAACAAACGTGGTAAGATGTGGAAAGATGAAACATGACAGCTGAAACACTAGGTTATAAATATTAAAAAACTGTTCAGACTGTAGCCTTAAGGATGTTAAGCCCAGAGTAATATTTTGAAATTCCTATTATTTAGTGTAAGAACTGAGTCCTGAGTTATCAACTCATCATCCATGAAATGATATTATCTCTAAGTTACCTTTGATCCCAATTACATACCTGAGCTAAGGCACGGCGCAACTGTTATGCCACTTTAACGTCATCAAGGGCGTTAGTGGAAAAAAGATTGAAATGACCTAAAGAGCAAAAGAGGTGTGCTGTAACTTGAGCTAAATTGGTGCAAACACCAATCTGCATTACTTGGCTACAGGTTCTTTAAAGCATTGTGCAAATGATAGTATTGGGAGGGGTACTGGTGCAGTGCTGGTAGAGGTCTTACAGTCTCTTCAGCCTTGTTACCACCCAACCGAACTACCTTCACTAGTCTCATGTGGTTGTTTATTTCAAATTCAAAACCCAAGCAGTGGACCCTTATAGCTCCAGGCTGCAGCCCAGCTCTCCTCCCTGCACCTAGCACTCTGTTTCTATTTGACTCTATTTTTACCCTCACATGTGGTAATCTGATCGTCCTTCTAAAGATATACAGTATTTCAGTATATGATTAAAAAAAATGAATACCTATGTGGTGAGTGAGAATGTCTCAAGATAAAACAGAACACCAGACAACTTAATAAAGGTGCTATATGTAGCATTTTTACACATCAGTGTGTTGTCAAAAAAAAACAACAGCAAAAAAAAAAAAACACATGCAAGCATACACAAGCTACTTCCTATTTGAGTGCTATGAAATAATACTATCAAAACAAACTCTGTAATATTGAAGGGTTAGGGTTCTGTATGTTTTTAAGTCTACTCAGCAAGTCAGCAACTGAATTATACAAAGCTATAAACAAAACAATTTAGTTTAGGGTTTCTGTTTATAGCCATTTTATGTGACAAATCCAGTGGTGTTGGAAATCCAGCTTTCCTTCTATTATATTTATCTCCGTAGGGTTTTATGAACAGTTTGTTTGAAGAATGTCAACAGAGGAGAGGCTGATAGTCGAGATTAGGAGGCAATGACTGCTGGACTGCCTTCGTGTCTTTTTGCCATGGTAAAGTCCAAAGTCGTTTACAGTTATGGCCATCTCTGTCCCACGCCCAAACATGTCTTCCTGGCAATGAGGTGATGATCGTGATTAGGGTTGGAACATGATGTTCACTTGAGTTGCCAAAGCCTGAGCGGCCTTCAGGTAGAGCTGCCTGCTGTGTAATCTTTCTCCAATGCACTGTGACCAGTCTGATTGACCCAATTATCATTTTCACGTCATTGTGTGGGAATTTAACGTTGCTGAGGATGACGTCCATTGCGAGCCTAGATCTAGATAACATGGTGACTCTTCACGTTTTCACCTCTTCTGGTCCCAGCTGTGGCTCTGTCATTACAAACACAGGTTTCGTGGCAAAACTTTGAATCAAACGCATAGAACTTTATTTTAAATCTTTATCAGGATCCAAATGTTTCCAGAGATATCACATGTCCTGCTGAAATACAATAAATAAATAAAATTATGCACAAGAAGTCTAAATATATCCCATTCAATTTACCCATTCTGTTATGGTCCAGAAATGTAAAAAAATATGCCATCATGGGTGCCATCAAGTATTTCACTCATTTTAAGTGTGATAAAGCTTCAATGACATGTTAGAACAAGTAGTTAGAGAATATGTATCTGACAGTGTTATATGATATGAGGGGGGAAAAAGTTTATTCTACTGATGAAGCAACTCAAAAGGATGTCAAGGGGGTTAAAGTACAGAACAGAGTCCAAAATTGACCAGAAACCTGTTTCTGTTTCTGGCAGGTTCCTACATGGTAAGAATAATAGTATGGTATCATTTTAATGGTCAAAAGTTTAGGTCCCGGGGTGCACTGTTGGCTCATCAGTAAAGAGTGCGTACCATGTACCAGGGCTTAGTCCTGATCGCAGCGACCGGGGTTCGAATCTGACCTCAGGTCCTTTGCTGCATGTCATCCCCTCTCTCTTCCCTGTCTATATCCACTGTGACTGTCAAATAAAGCAGAAATGCCTTAAAAAAAAAAAGGTTTAGTCCCTGGCTTGAAAGATTTAAGATCCCAGAAAAAGGGGGGAAATCTCAGTTTGCTGCAGTTTTGCAACTGTTACTCCTCTGCTTACAGTCTGTTCATGTAAACTCTAACCAGATCATTAATCACTGATATCATTTTGGTGGGGTTAGATTTATATGCTACCAATAATGCTCTTAAACAAAAAAAAAAAAAACAAAAAAAAGGTGTTTCTTGCTTTTCTATTTACCTGGTTTCACATTTTAATTTCTTAGACATAGGCTAACTTCAGCCCTGGGCTTGTGCACATTTGTACTTCCTCTGATGAAAATCAAGTTTTTCTTGTTAACATGCCCATGTTGTATTACTGATGTGCTATAGGACAAAGCAGGAGCAAAATAAGCAGTCACAGCCATGGCTGAGATTTTCCACTCTGAAACTGCAGTGCACCAAGGACAGTCTCAAAATCCAGATTCAGACAGGCCAGGTTTATGAAAAATTCAACAAGACCAGCTGAAAAATGTCTGCTTCCCATAAAAAATATTAGTGTAGCTCAGAGTATTTTTTTGTGTAATGGATAGATTATCAAATACGATACAAGTTAGAAGCTGGTTTGTGGGCAAGGCTGTGGACAGGGACTAGCATATTCATAGATCATGTGAAAAAGCATATGCAATACTGATGAAAAGAGAAACATTTTATGAGATTAATGAGGTGGACTCTAACCCCAGCATACTGTAAGCCCCAGGTTACAAATTTACAAGTCAAAATACAAAGGCTTGCCTTGTTAGTGTTCTCACCTTGATTCACACTGCTGACCTTAACTCCAGTTTTTCTGAGACATCCCCAAAAAGTAGAGCTAACCCTGCATTAGATTGGAGTTTAGTAAGCAATTGGTTAAGGCTGACTATATCCCACATTCAAAAGGGGGGGGGGTGGTCCCTGGTGTTGAACTATTTGCTGGGACCAGAAGCAAATTGTGGGATAACTTACATTTCAATACAGTGATTGAAGCCTCTCTCATGCTGCCCTCTGCAGGCTCATTCTTAAAACACTTTGCAGCTGGTTATCAGGTACTATGTGATAGCCTACAAACTGAGACACTGAACTAAATTCAACAATTAAGCAGCTGTAGCTGTTGAATTGTTAGGTTTCATCAAAAATGAGTGAGTTTTTTTTCTGGCATCTGTATTATAATGCCTAAATTACAGCTTTGGCAAAAGTATAAGAATTACTTTAATATATCCAGTGCTTGTGAACCCTCCAGTCATTGCTTTTATAAAACAAGAACAAACAAACAAACACAAAAATTTTCAAATAATGGACACACACACACACACACAAAACTTTATCTCACAAAAACTGAAAATCTGACACCTGCAAAAGTAGGCCATTCCTTGGTAGTTTTGCTGGAATGCTTTGGGTCATTGTCTTGTTGCATTTTCAGCCCAGCTTCAGCTCTGACTGATAGCAGGAGATTCTGATCAAGAATTTGTTGACAGGCCTGAGGATTCATGTTTCCTTGGATAATATGGAGTTGTCCAGGTCTAGAAGCAGAAAAGAAGCCCCAGACCTTCACATTTCCACCGCCATGCTTGACTGTTTGGAGGAGGGTAATTTCTTGATATGCAATGTTGGCTTTTCTCCAAACATGATGGTGTTGATTGTGACCAAAAAAAATAAAATAAAATAAAATAAAATTGGACTCATATGTCAAGAGAATGGACTTCCAGGAGATCTCTGGCTTGTCCAAGTGCTCTTTGGCAAAGTTATTAACAGGCAGCTTTGTTCTCTCTTGAAAACAAGCGTCTTTCTAACAACCCTCCCATGAATGTCATGTCTATTCAGTTTTCATCTGAATGTAGGCGCATGTACATTTACCCCATGTACTGCTGGAGAAGTCTGAAACTCTCTAGAGGTGATGTGTGGGTTGGCATTTAACTGATTTATTATTTTTCTGGTGCTTCTTTATGATAGTTTTGATGGGCGTCCACTTCGAGGCAGAGTTGCAGTCATGTTGAATGCCTTCCGTTTGTAAATGATTTGTCTTACAGTGGGTGGATGGTCTTACAGCTTTCCCCAGACAGACGGCTTGTCACTACCTTCTTCCTGATGTCCTCAGATATCTCCTTTCCTCCCCCCATTTTTCATCTGTGTGGGTACACCTCAGCACGACAGTGATTTGGTTGGTTTTCTGTCTTTTTCAATCAGTGTTGCCAAACCCTTTCCTAAGTCTCATTTTTCCATGTCTCATTTGATTGGTCTGCTTAACTGATTAATTAAGCACCCATATGTATTTCACCTGAATCTATTACCTGCTTGACTTTACCAATGGAGATATGGGTTCACTTACATTTGTACATATACTAATTGAATGTTTCAGGTAGTTTTTTGGCTACGCACACAATTCCCTCAAAACAAGTACATGCAATTAAATATATATAAAAAACTGGTGATGATAAAAAAAAATTAAAATAAAATCATGGTAAAACAACAGAAAACTTTAAACTGCTCAAGGGGTTCACATACTTTCAAGCAGGACGTAATTACGTACTTTCAAACCTCTGTTTGAAACTTAATGATTTCATTTGAACGGAGCCACTTGAGGTGGTTCAGGCATCTAGTTAGTATGCCTCCTTGTCGCCTCCCGGTGGAGGTGTTCCAGGCACAACCACTGGGGAGGAGACCTGTGGGCAGACCCAGGACCCGCTGGGGGGAGTATGTATGCCGGATGGCCTGGGAACGCCTTGGGATCCCCCAGGAGGAGCTGGTGCATATGGCCCTGGAACAGACTCTCTGGGCTGAACTCCTCAGCCTGAATTAAATGAATGAAGTGCAGATATAAGCCTTTTTGACCGTTGTTTGCTAAGCCATCTAATGTTGAGGGTTGATTTGCCACTTCATATGGAGGTACAGTAAGAAATATACCAAAAAATGTTGCACTTGAGCATCACGTCATTACTGAACCATGTGCATTAAAGCATCTACGGCTCCTAGTCAAAGGGTCCCTGTCAACCACACAGTGTAACTCATATTGCAGCTGTAGTTCAGATTATAATGACAGATGAAGAAATGCTGGCTGCACCTTGAAATGTAGAATGCCCTGTGAGGTTGGAGACAGTGATACAGGTCCAACAAGCTGACATGCTTTAATGGTTGAGTGTGCAGCCAATGAATAGCATGACATCATCACACTATCTCTGTTCAGTGTGCACTACGCATTAGAGCAGCAGGGAAAAAATATGAAATGAACACTATATAACATTATGAGAAGTGCTATTATTATTACTGCATTATTAATGCATTGAATTAGTTTTGGCCAGCACAGTATACCAATCCATTACTTTCTCCTGACTAATAAAGACAAACATCAATAATCTGATATCATAATTTAATATTTTATGTTTAAAGAAAAATAAGCACTCTACTTTGATATCTGATATGCAGTACATATTTGGTATCTGATTTTAGTTTTTAGGTATCTAATTTCCTCATTTTATGCTCTCTACATAAAGCAACATGAATTTTGTTTTTAGAGGCAATAAAAAACAAAACACTAAGTACTTTTTTGTAACAAAAAGTTTTTATTGGCTTCTCTAATCCGTTTGTCATCTCGATAACAGGTACAGCCCTGGAAATCATATCACAAGGGGTCTAGAACAAATAAGACATAGGGACAGGGGAGGCTTCTGCTACAAAATTTGGTGTTGAGGTGACGGTCAGAAAAAAGCCATACAAAAATGTCATATCATGCATATTGGAGAAAACTAAAAAAACAAAACAAAAACAAAAACAAAAACAAAAAACAAAAGAGAGAGAGAGAGAGAGAACACACATTTTTAGTGTTTTTGTACATTTTGTAAACAATATCCTTCTAGAGATCATATCAAAACACATTATGGCAAGTAACAAAAATAAGGGATATAACATGAAAAAAATGAACGTTCTATCAGGCATCTAGAATGCAACACTGCTTGGTGTGAATGCTTTTACAGACAAAAAAAAGAAAAAGAAATAAGATAATACATTTGCATTTTGACGAGTCAATTGCTCTCTATAATTGTAAACACAGGCGGTGTTAAATGATTATACAATATGTCAAACCTATACTACAAATATTTCCACTAAATACATGAAACGCGTGTCCCTGCTTTCTTACGCTTTAGTGATATGAGGTATATTTAGGTCAATCCTATTGTCTTTTTTTTTTATCTCCATCTCACCCACTCTTTTTTTCCTCTCTTTTAAAAGCATAGTGTGTGTTTCGAGTGAAGTGGCCAGTCAGTCAGTCTTTGTTCCCTGCGATCTGAGCAGCTTCAAAGTCTCTTGGCTGTGGAGCTCACAGACATAGGAAAAGGAAGGGGGGTACGGCTCACAGGAAATGAACTAAATTAAATATCAACCCTGGCTGCCGGGGTAGAATGGCTTTAGCCATGGAAGACAAAGAAGGCCATTGTTTATTCTTGTGAGTGCAGGACTGCATT